>QOCX01000620.1:0-12778 GCA_005959815.1 Sarcophaga bullata | reverse complement strand
AAATACAAAAAGTTCTTTCTTGAGAATTTCTTGCTCTCTAGTCTAACTATATGATCGCATGTAATCGGTTATTACAACACTTTAGTCAGGATTACTGCCTAGTTTCTCATATCAGCCATATTGTGTAGGTGGAATCTTTACCCATGAATGACGGGACCTACAGTTTAAGGTCGACTCCGAATAAGAGCCAACTTGTCATGGCATTTTCATTTGAAAACTGCTAAGAGAAAGTCGCCGTAAGAAATATTTTTTTTCTCATATTTAGTTGTGTTTAAGATGTCTGCGGTAGGATTTGAACCTCGGGTTCTCGAACTATTTCTTAAGGTGCCAGATCTAACGTTTAAGCTCAAGGTGCTTGTCAATTAAGCCAACATAGTGTCCATTAGTCGAAGGCAATCACAGAAATCGTACCTTTAAGTTAATAAATCCCCACCAACTGAAATTTAATCCAAAATTGGCAGGAATCATACGAAAGTAGAATGGAAAGAAATTGCTTAACAAATCAAAATAAAGACGCATTTACCATGCACACAATAATGAAATTTGGTGTCACAATCACAGAGTAGCAACTACAAATACTTTAATTTTGCCAGTCGCACATGCCAAATGATTTTTTAAGTCCCCTCCTAAATTAAATTCCTTAATGGATTGTAGTGATTTTACCTTATTTTTTTTTCAAAAAGGAGAGCCCTTTAAAAGCACCTTTAATTTAATTAATGACTGTCATTTCAAATGAAAAGAAATGGACCGAGAAACACGTTAACACTTTAAGGCCAGTTTTATTTTGAAAAAAAAAAAGTAAAAAAAATAATTAAAAAACCAAGAGTATAAAACCTTTTATTGTTAATTAAAACACAAAACAGAATACAAAAAGGAGTTTGAAAACTAAATCAATATTAACTAAGCCTGTCATTTTTATTAGACGTACAGCTTATGTAGATTGTAAGCAAACGACTAGGCATCTTAAATTTTTTTCCTTGTGTTGTAAGCCAATTATATTTCTTTAATTATTTGAAAGAAAATCTCATTTTAAACTACTCATTATTACGTTGAAATAAATACAAAGGATTTTTTTATTTACTTCCTGATTTCCTGTTTCAAAATTTACATTTTTTTTCAAATACAAATGTCACACGCTTACTGTTGTTTTTCTCTGTTGGCAATGACTCTTTAATGACAAAACTGTGTGCAATTTAATTCCATTTTATTACAATTTTTAATCGCTTTAACATGTAATTAAACAAGAAACCCAACGACATTTGCCACAAAACGAAGGATAGACGGCGCGCTAAGAAGAGAGAGAGAGAGAAGAGAGAGAGAGAGAGAGAGAGAGAGAGAAAGAGAGAGAAAGAACTCTAAGCCATAAGAAATGAAAGAAAAACAAAAAGTCCCATGATGACAATTTTCTTGTAATAAAACTGTCAAACATACGCACACATACTCTACCACACAGTCACACTGATTCAGATTCATAGACACAACTCATAGGCAATCAACGCAATAAAAGAGAAACAAAAATAAAAATGCGAAAAAGACACCGTTAGCGGGATAAATAAACGCATGTGAAGTAAAATAAAAATATTTTCTAGTGCGTATAGGCATAGAATTTCAAAATTATTCATACACACACATGCACTAGTGAAAAAAAAATACACATAAACAAAGCAATATTGCCTATACAAACATACAAACGTACGTATGTATATGTACAGTGGAATATATTCATTTACAGTGCCTCAGGCCTATGGTATATTGTACTCGGATGTGCTATTGTTGTGTGCGTCATTGTTAGTGTTTATAGAATAACAACTACAGGCAACAACAACAATTTTAGAAAATTCTGACAATCTCTATGGAATAGTAAAACGAAATTACATGGCATGAGCAGTCCAACGCATACTTTCTTTCAATTTAAAAACGCAGTAAAGGCAACACAATCTAGAAAGTGTTAGATTTATCGAAGGAACAAAACTAAGTACTTTCATGATCATCTGTCTGTCAATCTATTACACGTAATTGGTGGATTGGCGTATTATTTTATGCGGAAATAAAAAATATTTCGCAAGCAATGTAGTTTCCTCTGCATAATGCTTTGTTTGAATGGCCTTTTAATTACAAATTTTTACAAAACCGGGTTAATTGCAGTGATCCATATGGTCTAATATAAGACAAATAGGCTCAATAACTAATCATGATGCCACCAATGCCTTAGTTGGAAGCAATTTGACAATGAAAATCGAGATTTTATAAATCGCAAGGATAAAATAAAAGTATTGTGAGGGTGGTGCTACAGTCTAAGAAGAATTCTTATGCCACATGAAAGTTTATCAGTGTATTCAGTGAAGCACTGCATAGAAAATCATGTCCGGAAGAGACCATTACGTTAATATATTCGTGGAAAAATATTTCAACGCCAAAACACATTTTCAAGTACCAAAGCAGATGCATTCTTAGCCTCAAATCTTTCGTTTTAATATTCCCCTCATGTGAATTACGTTTGAATAGAGAATATTTCATTAGTTTATCTGAACAATAGCTGGGTAACATTTGGTTTCTTCCAGTCTCTTTTATATTCTTTTTCCTTGCGTAGAATTTCATTTCTTGATTTCATTCATTTCAAGAGAATGCTGATCTATTATTCAAGTTATGAGGAGCGTAAATAACATTTCTTTACTTTATTCTTTTCACCAATAAGAAAAAAAGAGCCAAGAAGAAGCAACAAAAGATGAATAACAATAAAGCATCGCTTCTCATTCCCATGAAACAATTAAACGATCCGTTAAATATTTAAACTTTAAGAAACCAAAAAGGGGGAAACCAAATGCAAAGACAACAACAACAACAACAAACAAGAAAAACGCTCAACAAATTTTAATTAACACTCTTGTTGTTGTGTTGTGTTGTTTCCTATTCTCAGGGTATTCAGAACATAGAAACAGTCAAGGCGAGAGTGTGCTGCTATTCCCCAACAAGGCACACGCAAATATTTGTCTATTTTGTTTGTTTGAATGTGTATGTGTATATGTGTGTATATGAGTGTTGCTATTTCTAGGCGTCTATATTATTTCGACTCTTTCTTAATGTATGTGGGTGTCCGTGTGTGTGTGAGTGTGAGAGCGTGCATTCACTTACAAAAAAAAAAAAAATATGAGAGAGACAATTTTACTTTTTTAATTACGTAGAGAAAAAAAAAGAAAAATTAATTAATAAATACAGCAGTAGCAGCAATAGCAACAATAACAGAAATAGTAGCAGTAGCAGTAGCAGTAGCAGTAGCAGTAGCATTAGCAGTAATAACAAATATTCCAACATTGCTTCATCCGAAAAACACAAGAATTCTTTTTAATATCCCTGGAGTTCACTTCTTTCTGCATACGCTGCGAGTATCAGCGCAAGCAGATAATGAAAGAAGCGGAAAAAATGTACAGAAATAAAGAATTTTATTGTTTAAGATTATGAAAGAAGAGGAAATCTTAAGCGGCATTTAGTTGAATAAATAAATGATACAGCCGAGTAGGAACATGGCATGAGAAAGGAGTTGCTTATAACAATAGCAATAATTCAAACGGGGTGAACACTCAATGAGACCAACCATTAAAATGGAATTTTATGACTGAATTGCGTAAAAGAAATTTCAAAGTGGAAATTACCAAATGAAAAATTTTTTACCACACAAATCGATAACTTAGAAGCATTCTGAATGCTTATAATTCATCTTTACCAGGTTAGTAATGTTATGTTCAGCTGCTACAGACAGACAAAACTAATCACTAGTAATATAGCAACAAATCGGTTTCATACCAATCCGATAAGTTACCAAAACAAATTGAGCATGAAATTTTATTCGAGCGCACCTTATTTAGTTCTGAAACGAATCTATAATTTTAATAAATTGCCCAGACGAGAGTCCGTGGTAAAATATTTCTTTCGACGACTCCCTCTTAGCAGCGAATATATCGTATATATTGTGAAAAGAAGTTCGAGTCCAGCAATATGTTAAGGAGCCCTGTTGGGAATGTTACTTCATTAAACCGTAAATCAACACTTAATCTGAAGTATTTAGTGGAAGGCCTTCTAAAGACATCTTTCGTAAAGAATAGCAAATATTCTTGGAATTTTCTTCAATATTTCTTTCCTAACTACCCCAGCATTTGGCAAGCTTCTAGACTATAGACTTCAGAAAGAACAACTCTCTTTCGCGTGTCTTCAAATTTATTTTAAAAGAATTTAGAGGCGAATATGGTTACGCATTCCAGTTCACATGTTCCATTTTGGCAAGAAATATTTTCTAATTGTGAACGCAATCCTTATATACGCAGAAGGCCTTTACATTTGCTATTCAATTCAATGGCAATATACCCAAAGCTGCTTGTATTACGGCCACAAGTAATTCGAATTTTAGTTGGTTTCATTAATTGTCTCCGTTTTTTTCTTTTTTTTTTTATTGTAATTATTGCAGAGGATTTGGCATTTAAATTAATTTTCTTTTAACCACTTACACATACAAACCACAGCAACATATACTTACATGAACACAACTTCAGAGAAATATACATGCATGCGTACATATACACCAAACAACAAATAAATATATATGTACTCTTAGTGTGTAAGTGTATATGTAAGTGTTGGTACATTTGCTACTACTGCTAGTACTACTACTACTACTACTACCTACTACTTCTACTATTACTACTACTACTACTACTACTACTACTACTACCTACTACTACTCTTACCTACATTTCCAATATATTGTTTCTTTCATATTTTGTTTTTAATTTCTTTTCATTTTCTCCAAGTTTCTTGGCTTAATAATGGGAAATAATTTATAAGAGCACAGAGGAATGTAAGTGTGAGATAGATGTGGTGAGCAAGAGAACGGGAAAGCAAGGGATATGGAAAATATTGTATTGTGTTGTATTGTATTCAAGTATCGTATTGTTTTGGTGTCTCTTCCAACTACTTAAAAATGTTTAACGAAAGAATTTATTGTTGTTTTTTGCTGTTTTTGTTGCTTTTGTTGACACTGTGCTGTGCTATACTGTGCTGTGTTGCCTTTTATTTATTCGTATGTCTTTATGGTTTCCAATTAAGCAGTAAATTAAAAGCTCGTTTGCATGCGACAATACAAAAATTTTACACACACAATCGCACACACATACACTTTGAATCATTTATTAAAAAAAAATTATAATAAAATACACTCACACTCGTATGGGAGTACTTTTGTGTGTATGTGTTTATGTGTGTGTTTGTGTTGTTATAAAAACAACCAAGTGTTGCTTTAATGCCCTTTTTTTAGACGCTATAACTTAACGCCGCTATGTTCGTTGTTGCTGGCATTGGTATTGGTATTGTTGTTGCTGGTGTAAGCAAAACAAAANGTCATGTTACCAGCAAAGCATTGAACACTTAACTAGCATTATAGAGAAGGGGGTTCAGTATAACAATAATTATTTGCATTAAATATGCATACATACGTACATACATACGTACATACATACATAATTGGTCATTAAAACTCTTCAGTCAGGATTACAACCTAGTTTCTGATACCATAAGCGTTGTGTGCTTTAATTTTTATACATTAGTGGTAGGGTCGTACAGTTTAAAGTCGACTCCGAACGCCAGATTTTTTTTTTGAGAAACTTTTCATGGCAATTCTATTTACTTCCAGAGTTTTTGCTGGAAATCTACTAATTTTTCAGATTTTAATTTGTTGAAGATGTCTGACCTTAGGTTTGAACCGTGGCCTCACGTCTAATAAGCCATTATACTACCTACTAGACCACGGCGACTTATTAAGTATACATATACTAATTAGTTGCCAACAACTGTATGTTTATATTGTTAATGTGTGTGCATGCGTATGGTTTTTAAGCGTAAATAGTGCTGGTGGTGGTAATGGTGGTGGTTTGTTCGTTTGTTCTTTCGGTGTTGTCATCATAAATATCTTGTTAAAATGCGCGGAAATGGTTTTTATTTAAAAACCTAAAAAAAAAAAATAATAAAAATCAGAAATTATTTTGTTTTTACGACAGTTGCTGTTTTTATTAATGTCTTTATTGTTGTTGTTGTTATTATTGCTTCTACTGCTTTAACATAGCATTATAAGCGTGAGTATAATATTAAGGAAGAAAAAGACAATAAAGTTGCACATTAAATACGAAGCCATTAATAATAAAATTCTTATTTTTGTGCTCTCACCCACACCCACACACATTTTCTCCTCTATTTGCTTATTATTTCTTTGGCTGATGTGCCTGATTATGCTAAAGGAAAAGTTTTCTTTATTTTTTCTTTTATTTCTTATAAAAAGAAAGAAAGAGTTTTTACCAACAAAAAAAGAATACCAAAGGAAAATAAATAAAAACAACTGATTATAGAATAAAAATATTGTGTGTTATTTTTTCCTTTCCATTGTTTGTAATTGATTTATGATGTGCAACCTAAAGAAACAGAATTGAAAATATTTTCTCTTCAAAGAAATTTTCTATAAAAAAGTTATTGTATTTATTATTACAACAACAAAAACAAAAAAAGGGGGAAATAAATATAGACAAGCAATATTTATAATTGTAAAATGTATGAATTATTAGTTATTATGATTAATAGTTTGCAAAAAAAAATGGAAAAAAAGTTTTATTCTGCACCACTTACATGCTTACTATCCTTAAGTAATTGTTTTATTGTGAATACCACTTGCTATAGATTATTAATAACAGATTTAAATAAATAAATTATTATATTGTATTAGAGTATTCAACTTTTCGAACATACTCTCTATTACTTAAGGCGTATGAGTATCCAGAATTGTTAGAACTCATACGCCGTGTATGTCTAATCCACTGTGATATGAACTCATGACAAAAAAAAATATATACGCTACGATTATAAATAAAACTAAAGAATGTTTAACTAAATTTAATAATTTTCTAATAGAAAATTATAAAATCAAAATTAATTAGCATATGCGGCAATACGTTTTCGCTTTTGGCGCAATATTGTTTCAAATTTTTATAGCACCACAGTCGTTCATATTGTTTGTAATAATTTTGAAACATTTTTTCCTTTATTCATTCAATACCTTTTCAGTTTTTTATTCAATATATTTAAAAAAATAATAATGATATAAAGCGCTATGGATAATATAGAGAAGTCAGTCCATAATCCAAACGAAAGAATTGGCGAACACTGTATTGCAAAGAAATCTTTTCAATTTTAAATTTCATTTAACCTAAGAAAACTTGCAATTACTAATGTTTTGTAAGAAAAAGTACGTTGCCAAGTCAATCTTCAAATGTACTTAAACAATACACATGTCATTCTGACAGTTATGTTGTCTGACATTAAGCCAAAGAAGAATCATAAGTTATTAACCATCATTGGATAGAATAACAAGATTATATAAAAACGCTGTAATTTTTGTAATCATTCGGCTTATTATTGGATTTTTACAGGCCACTAGATAATTAAGCCCCTGGAACATCTAGAACATAACATACCTATTCAGAAGCTAAACTGACGAGAAAGAGAAGAAACCATAAAGCTATCTCTATTCAACCATGCGTTCTTACAATTTCAAACCAGAGCGTAGAGGAATTGAATAGTCTAACGATAGTAATAGGATATGATACAAAGAACAAACATATCGCTTCATCGATACAGACAACGCCTTAACAATCGGACTAATGTTTTAGTATTTGATGCATAAAGAAGTATCGATGCCACAGCTATGATGCCATTATCGCATTTCAGTCTACGTCGTTGTCAAATTTAAAAATCACCCCAGTAGGTCATACTAAAGGACCAGATCATATCATACATACATATATACATACATACATACATATGTACAAACATACATATGTACAAACATACATCAGATTGGATTTCAATCTTGTTTCTCACACCACTAATGTTTTATGTGTGTTCATTTTATACATGAGTGGTAGGCTCTTACAGTTACAAACAACGCCGAATGGCAGATTTTTTGAGAAACTTTTTTTTGGCAATTTTATATTTACTGCCAGAGTTTTTGCCAGAAATCTACTAAGAGGCGGACACCGAAAAAAACTTTGTTCATATTTTCATTCTGTTGAAGATGTCTGACCCAGGGTTTGAACCGTGGCCTCACGTCCAATGAGCCAACACACTACCTATTAGCCTATGGATACTAGAAATCATATCCCTAATGAATCTAGTCTTCAATTTCCTATCAAAATCCTATCCTATCGTGTTAAGAGTGCTAAACGTTTTAATGGGCCAAAGGTATATTCGCAGAAACACGAACATCTTTGAGTACAGCACTCGTAGAAAGATATCTCATCATGCGACGGGGCTGTAATCTGCTTTATCTGCTTAGAGATCTTCGCTCGTCGGCAAATTATGTCCATATTTCCGGCAAACTGTAACATACCCCAAGTCTAATTCACAGTTTTTGACATGATGGAACATATTTCTGTGCTCAAACCTAAATGGGGAGATGGAAATTGCACCGTAGTTATATATACTCAACAGACAGACATTTCTGTCAGAAAAGATTTGAAAAAGCTTTGAAAAAGCTTTGTCGATTGTATCTAAAAAGCGATTTCCAGAAAAAAAAACAACGGAAAACTGAAAGCCACTGACTAAAATGTTTGCTGATAATTTGTCATGAGACAAGCTAACAAAATTCATAATAAGAGCTAAGATAAGATCGTGAAATTTTCCCAACAACAGACACTTACGTTGCCTGAGATAAGTGTTAAATTTGGTAAATCAAATAAAATCTCAAACATAATTACGTTAATAATTAAATTATTTACTGAAAACTTATCTTTGTTACGTTTTACTACCTGAAAACCTTATCTAATGACTTTCTTTCTATTTTGTTAAGTACTTTGTATCACCATCATTTGCCTCAATAGCAAAATCCTTTCAAATGTTAATGCATTAACACTGCCACAAAGAAATTACGGTAATAAAAAACAATACTACACTCACATACAGTTTAGATTACGGGACTTTCAAACACAAACCAATTATTTTAATTTCATGTTTTCATAACAATTATAATGAATTTTTATTCAACTTCTTTACTCTTCTCTGCCACCACCAAACGAGAATGAAAAGAGGAAATCAACTATTTTTTGTGAAAAACTATGAAAATGGAAAACGGAAATACTAACGAAAAAGCAAAGTAAACCCTATGAAAAGTTTAGTGATTACAACGTAGTGATGCAAACGTAACGTAAAGTTAATTTTGTAAAGAAAACTTTCAACCCCACCCCCCTCCTCGTTTTTAAATTTCCCGTAGGCAAAAGAAGAAAAACAATAAAAGATTTTTTATAGAAATCACACATACATACAAGTAAACTCACTCACGTATGTGATGAAAATAATAAGTGAGTTGGAAGGCTGCAATATAAGGTAGTTATCAGTGTTGTCAATACAAAGTATTAAACAAATTTTTTAAGCAAAACGTTTTTCGCCATGTTATGCTTAAACAAACGGTGTTATGAATTTAAATTATTCGTTTTTGTATTTAAAACAATTGACAACATTGGCCTTTTGATTACACTTGAAACCTGCTCATAAAGTATGGCATTTAACGCAAACACTTTGGCAACAAAAGGTGGGTAAAATTAGAGAAACTGTAATTAAAAGCTATTTCGCTTCAAAATGAAACACACTCACACATACATACATACATACAGACATACATACAGACATTCAAGTGTATATTGAAAAACCCAAGAAAGTATTTAAGAGATATACAGGGAAAGTAAAAACTGAGAGAGGGAGAGGGAGAGAGAGAGAGAGAGAGAGAGAGAGAGAGAGAGAGTAGAAAGCGGTTAGAAGAGATTTAGTTTTTATGATTGACTATATAAATATGAATGTGTTTATATAACTGTGCGGTTTCTTTTTCTCTCCTTTACTCTCTCTCACTCTCTCTCTCTCTCTATCTCCTTTTCTATCTTTCCATCGTTGCTGTTGTGTTTGTTACCACATCACGAGCGTGTATGTAACACATTTGAATGCCACATACCGTGTTTTAGGCGCGCAATTAAATTAAGACTTTAAGTGGTAAAGAAACATTTATTGTTGAATATCATTTGCTTTTCTAAACCCCTTTCCCTTCAGCCTACGTGCAAAGAAATGTAAAATAACTTCTACTTTTATACCACCACCATCACTACTACTTCTTCTTCTTCTTTATGCTTTTATACGAGTATCTGTTATGTTATTGTAGAAGATGAGTTCGTTTTATTTAAACACTCATATTTGTTTGCAAATGAAATGTTCATGAATTGCACAGTGGGCTGTTATTAAATCTTAATTTGAATAGCAATCATGCAACAAATAAAACCCGTTTGAGTTCATGGGTTTCGCTTAGAGCTGAGAGGTAGAGATTACATATCTCCTGACATACTTAATTGCCCATGACTTAATTGCTTCACTTTGGATTACAATCTATCTTCTCACACCACCCAGTTGTGTGTGTTAATTTTATCCATGTGTGACAGGACCAACAGTATAAAGTCGATTTTGAACGACACATATTTTGAGATATTTTTCATGGCAATTTTATTGGCTCAGAGTTTTTACCAGAACTATGCTGAGATTTCTGAGCCAGGGTTTAAACCACGGCCTCATGTCTAATAAGCCAACACACTACCTAGTAAACTATAGCAACTTTGAATCCATCTCTCTGTGTGCTATTTATTTAAATCGCTTGAAGGTTTATCGATATTTAGCAGAAGTTTTAAAAACAAATTTTAATAACAATTCCAAAATCATTTTTTGTTTAATTTTATTTCCACTGTAGATAACACTTTGGTTCCACTGTTCAGTGCTAATTCATATTCTAAAGCGTGTTTGTCATTAGTTTAGGATTTCGTTGTTTTTTGTTTAGAAAATAATTTTCATTTAAAAGAAGGCAAATAATGCTCAAATAACCACTTTTGCATTCGTATCTCTCTCACACTTACTCTCACACTACATGTATGCCAATGTATACATACAATTACAACTACAGTTATATATGCGACAGTTACAGCTACTTATTTAGTTTCCATTTTTATTTTTTTAAGTATTTATTCGTTTATTTACTTTCATATCTTTCATTTGCATAACTGTAAACAAACAAGCACACACTCAGCACTTACTCTCTTTCACTTTCTATCGCTTTCTTTGCGCAATTATATTGCAAATTGTTGATAAATTCACGTGGTTTTACGTTTAAACTACACTTACTACTTCAAAAAAACGAAACTAAAGAAAAAAAAATTTTGTTTTCTCAAGTGTTTGTTCAATAATTACGAGAAAAGTTTTCACTTTTCAACCGGGAAAACAAAAAATGAATCTTTTTTGGCAAGGATTTTACTTCAAGCACTTACTGAAGACATACACACATATGGGTAGTTCCACATATAAATATTAATTGGATTTTGGATTCTAATACTAGCGCTCTTTACATAGAAAGCGTTATCCATTCTTCAGTTTCAAAAGTAAAGTTAAATAAGACGCATATAAAGCCATGGGTTTGGGAGACATAATAAAAATGCTTGGACCTTGTCATTATCTGCGAAAAAACAATCTCTTTAAAATATTTCGTGCATATTCGCTTTCAATCACCCTATCAACCTATCGAATTATCTGTGTAGTCAATAACCTTTAAGTAGTCTCAAGAAAAAACATAAAAATGTCACACGGTATGGTCCTA
Organism: Sarcophaga bullata; assembly: GCA_005959815.1. Lineage (NCBI taxonomy): Eukaryota > Metazoa > Arthropoda > Insecta > Diptera > Sarcophagidae > Sarcophaga > Sarcophaga bullata. The sequence goes on along the minus strand of QOCX01000620.1, from coordinate 1,068 downwards.
GTGGTCAACTAACGTTGGCAAAACAATTTCTCGAACATCTCATCTATTAAAGTAAATATTGATTGTGTTGTTAGACTCCTGGTACCATATTGTTCAATTACAGGCCAAAACAAATCTGATTATAATCTGGTATAAGCCTGGGACCACTGTTCAAACCCCATATGAAAATTAAATTCCGCTGGCAAAAGCTCTGAGAGTAAATAAAATTTGCCATGAAAAAATTTTCTCAAAAATGTGTATCGTTTAGAGTCGACTTTAAACTGTAGGTCCATATAACATATGAGAGATGAGACAAGCTAGGTCGTAATACTGACTAAAGGGTTGTAAGGACCAATCATGTCTGTTTAACCATTTCTACGTGTTCTTTAGTAGTTCGCACATGGCAAAATTTTCACAAATAAATGATATTTCAGATAACAGCCGCTAAATATCAGGATAAATGGAGATTGTATAAAAACCATCTTAAAGAAACATGTGATATCTCACCCATACTATATTGGTTTACTTTTCTTGCCATAATTACTGTATTTATTACTCATAAGTGTTTGCATTTGCGAGTGATAATATTTGCTACCTTGACTTGAAAACCATCGTCATCACATCGCATCGCATTTACCCCTCCCTCTGCTATGTGACCAATTCCAACGGGAAGATAAAATAAATATCTGTTCTTATATATACGGCCATCACTGTAAGCGTTATACTATCTTGTATTATTCGATCATTTATGAATTTAATTTTTTTTTTATGGCAAGTACTTGAAACTGCATGCGAGATGATTCCTGTAAAATTGTAATAAAATTTTAATTTAATTTTTTTAATAATTGAATTAATATTTTAATATGTTCACACACATGCACGCATACCACCTATCAATATAAATAACAATAATATTCACAATATTTTTCAACAATAAAATGAAAAACATTTTTCACGCCTACAAGAAAAGCGTGTTGCAATAAAATTTTAATAAAATTTCTCTTGAAATGTCAATATTAAATGTATTTGTATGTGTGTTGATTTTATAGCTATGCAAGCTAAAGGCTGGGAATCTTCAAAAGACATTGG
>QOCX01000619.1:81622-110785 GCA_005959815.1 Sarcophaga bullata | reverse complement strand
TATTATATTATATTATTTATATTAATTATATATATTTATATTATATTTTTTATTATATTATATTATATTATATTATATTATATTTATAGTATTATTATATTATATTAATTGTACTATATTATAGTATATTATATGTATTATTTCATTTTATATTATATTATATTATATTATATGTATACTGATATTATATTATATTATACTATATGTATAGTATATTATATGTATTATGTATTTATGATTATATTATATTACTATTATATTATTTACATTAATATTATTATCTTATATTGATATTATATTCTATATTATTTATGTATAGTCATATTGATATGGTATATGTATATTATATTAGGTCATTATATTATATTATATTGTACATATATTATAGTGATATTTATGATTAATTATATTATATTATATTATATTATCATTATATTAGTACGTAATTATAGTATATTATATTATGATTTATTTGTATTATATTATATTATATATATTATACTATATTATTGTATATTATATTATATATATATATTATATTTATAATTATATCTATATTATATTATTGATTATATTATATTATATTATCATTGATATTATATATATATTATATTGTACTATTATATTTTATATGTACATTTATATATTTATATTATATTTATATTTATATTATATTATATTATATTATATTTTATATATATTATATTTATATTATAGTTATTATATATATATTATATTATATTATACAATATTATAGTGATATATATATATATTATTAGTATTGTACTATTTATGTATTAGTGATAATTATATTAGATTTATTTTATATATTATATTATATTATATTATATTATTAATTGATATTATATTATATTATATACTTATATTATTCATATTATATATATATTATATATAATATATTATATATATATTTATATATCATTATATTTATTATATATATATATTATATTATATTTATTTTCATTATATTATATTATATTACTTATTATATTATATTATATTATATATATTATATATTAATTATATTATTTGTATTATTATATTATATTATATTATATTATATAATTATATTATAGTTATTAATTATATTATATTGATCATTGATATTATTTATTATTTACTATATTATATTATTATGTATATTATATTATATTATATTATAGTTATATTATATTATATTATATTATATTATATGTATATGTATATGTATATTATATTATATTATATTTATATTATATTATATTATATTATATTATATTATATTATATTATATTTATATATATTATATATTATATTATATTTATATTTATTATATTATATATATTTATTTTATATTATATTATATTATATTATATTATATTATATTATATTATATTATATTATATTATATTATATGTATATTATATTTATATTATTATATATATTATATTATATTATATATATTATATTTATTATATTATATTATATTATATTATATTATATTATATTTATATTTATATATTATATTATATTATATTATATTATATTATATTTATATTATATTATATTATATATAATATTTATTTATATTATATTATATTATATTATATTATATTATATTATATTTATTATATTATATTATATTATATTATATTATATTATTTTATATTATATTTATATTATATTATATTATATTATATTATATTATTTATATTATATTATTATTAATTATATTATATTATATTATATTATATTATATTATATTGGTACTATAATTTAATCATTATATTATATTATTTTATCATATATATTATATTTTTGTATATATACTATATATGTATATATATTATATTATTTAATATTATATTATATTATATTAGTATTATATTGATATTATATTGATTTTATATTATATTATATTACATTATATTATATTATATTATATTATATTATATCATATTATATTATATTTTTGTATGTTATATTATATTATATTATATTATATTATATTATATTATATTATATTATATTATTCAACACTAGCTAAACAACTAAACCATGAAGAAATTTCCAATATTTGGACTATTTTTTAAAGTTGAGTTGTACATATTTTGTACTTATTGAATTAAATTTAAACTTTACCAAAGCCTGTTTGATGTAAAATGATGCGCCGAGTTACAGTCATAAATTAGTGTTGAATTTTTCCTATGAACTTTATTGTCGAAGTGAAAGAAAAATTATATTGCATTTTCTAAATATTACAAAATCTGATTTGAATCCGAATTTTATGTTAAAAACAATTTAGTATGGCATATAGGTGATAGTGTGAACATATCCATGTACTGCGCGTACTGTGAAGACACAACAATAGAAACTTTTCCAAAAATTAATTTATATGTTCTAATCGGACGAAATTTTAAAAATGGTTGTGCAATTTATATATTTGAAAAATATTAAAAAACTATATACATTGGCTCAGATAAGTCTCCGTACACCCAGCAGGCGAAGACAATTTTTACAATATTTCAATATGTACAAGGCGAATTCATATAAGGTGGTGTTATCAGCCCAGGTGACTGATTTTTTCAGTACACGAGATTGTCAAACGTTTATTTAGGTACAGTGAGTAGAAAAAACTTGTACACTTACTAGCTTGAAATACATTTTTGAACAAAAAAATATTTATAAAAAGAAATTTATTGTTATAAAGGCTAAATAAAAGCTTAAAAGCTTAATTTTTAATATAAATTAAAATATTTCTCTATTGGTCACTGTATAAAGAAAATAATCATCAGAAGCAACAGATTTTAACATCCCCCCCCCCCCCCTTTTTTAGACAAAAAACAAGGCGAACCTTTGACTATAACGACCAAATTCTCTAGAAAGTTGTCTTGAAAATACAAAATGCTATTTAATAATATATTTATTAGTTTTTTTATAATAAGTGTACACATTTTTGTTGCTCACTACATATACATTCTTTTGTTTATTTATTTTTTAATTCCTTTTATATTTGTATTTTATAAATTTTTGTAATTTATTTAAATATTCTTAGCCTATTGGCACAGTTTCTATACTAAAATTTGCTCCTATTGCTGTCCTTCAGATGTATGACTAAAAGCAATTTAAAATAAACAATAGAAAATATAATGACAGAAAATTACAATTTAATGTCATTATATGAATTCGCTTCCGTTATTTCAGCCATACGGCGAATTTCATTTGACAATCTAACGCCCACAACAAAAGCAAGAACATGTTGTTTTTGTTAAAAAACACTTCGAGTTGAGTTGTTGTAATTTTGCTACCACCTTATTGAGTTCGCCCTGAACATGTACTTGTCAAATTTATATAAATTAAAATCGTTAGAAATGCTCAATTTTTGCTCATAATAATTAGACACAAAAATTTTGTTCAAAAAGTTTAACTTATTTTTATAAAAAGCTAAAAAAACATTCAAAATTCCAACCGAAAAATTGACTTAAGCAGTTTCAAAAATTATTTGGCGGAAGACTTTAAAAAAACTACTCAAAGGCAAGATATAATAAATCGAAAAAAGTAATAAGGAAAATTTATTTAAATAATACACTTTTTATTTGCATTTATTTAATCAATTGAGTTTCCAGATAAAGAATTAAAATACATATATATTTCTTAAAGTAAATTGCTCTTATAAGTACTTCATTTTTCCTATATTCACTTTAAAGGACTTTTGCATATTTTTGATTTATATACGCCTTAGTGTGATAATTATGAGGTCGAATGGATGCTGCTAAAGTTTGGATAAGATGTTTGTCTCTTTTTATGGAGGATTCATATGAGTCCAATCCTCGTCCACTGAAAAAAGAAAAAAAAATTAAACACCAAACTACATATTTGTGTGTAAAAAAATTTTAATAATTTTTGCTCCTGCCTCAAAGCAATGTTTTAAATTCAGAACATACATAGTTTTTAATATAAAATAATTTCTATTGCTGATTTAAATACAATATATGTCGAAACAAAGGCTGTAGAATAAGTTGAAAAGGAATTAGAGATAGTTGCTACTTTCACAAATAATTAATATACAACTTATTAATCAATGCATATAATAGAAATAATAAAAACAACGTAGATTAAATAGGAATGTATTAATGTATATAGAAATAGGAATGTATTAAAATCTACCTATTGGAACGTATTTGTAAGACTTTGCTAACAAAAAAAATACAATTAATTTTGTAAATACACAAAAAAAACGAGATACACTCTTCAAAAGGCTAACATATTCTTAACATATATTGGAAGTATTTTATTTTAAATTTGCGTAAGTAACATTAAAAAACATTATTATCTGGAATTAAGAAAATGTTCTGACTTTCATCTCATTAAAACCGTAGTGGTAAATTAGTCTAAATATTTTACATTATATACAGAATTAACATATACCTACTGGTACCGAAATTAAATGACAAAAAAGGATAAAAAATTGAGTAAAATAAATTGTTTATGTTCAAAAGAAGAAATAATGAAACCAAGAGAGTAAAAGCTATAACAATTTATGAGAATGTACTTACCTCTATATTTGGAAAGTAGTCTGGCTAATAAGAATATCAAAGTCTGAAAAACCATTAGAGAATATTAAATCTTAAAGATTCATATCTCTTTGGCCGATATCAAGTAATATCAAATATTACGAGACCAATAATTGAAAGAGTAATATTGTATATCAAATTTATCTAATTACAGAATTTATGTCATTATCTCTTCTGTCTACCAGACTCAAACTTTCATCTTAACTACCCAATTGAATGAAATAACAACGGGTGTTTCTCAAGGAAATTATATTTTATGTCATATACACAAAAGTGACAGACCAGAGATTTCTGATACAACTATGGAAACATTTGCTAATGACTCTATCCCATCGGTAGGTACCACCTAATGAAAATATTGTTTAATAGTTATGTAGAACTAGATATAGAAAATAAATAAATTTAAAAAAGGAAGATTTCTAAATTCATCAATATGGTTGTTTCTAATTATTTTTATGTTTAGGTATTAACTCAGTATTCATATTAGCTAGAATGCGGATGTGGCCGGATCTCAGACCATATTTTCCTTAGTAAAATAAAATGCTTAGATTGAATTTAATCTCTTAATTATTTAGTAGGGTAACGTTTCATTAAAAAATGATTTGTTTACCATTTAATATCGATTGCAATTTTTTGGTGTACAATAGGATTTAAATTAAATTTATTTATTAAGCTTGATAAAGTTGTTGAAATTTAATGTATTGGAATATTAATTGACCATAAAAAGAACATTTGTGATTACGATATGAAATACTTGTGCTAAAAAAGATCGGGTACGTTCAACAAATAGTTGGTTATTTCTTTTATAAATTTTATATTGTAATTTCTTTTTTTTTTTTTTGTTGGCTGATGAAATTTTATAGTTTTGAATTCCTACTGTTGGGAAAATTTATTGTATTAGAGATTGAGTGATAAACATTACTAATTTATTTGTTCGTCTATTAGCTGAATTTATATGATCGATATTGCGTAATTGTGGTCGCGGTAGCAATTTATTTGTATCGTGAAGGTGATCACCTTTGACTGCAAATGGGTTGTAGGAGCCCTGAAATAATCTTAGACATATAAGAATAAGAGAATATTTGCGAACTCTCAATTGAAGATTCTTTTTACTTTAGGACCTGTAAAATCTGAATCTTCTCAGCAGATTAGCGGATTTAAAGACATATTAATAATATGATAAATGCACTTCGGTTGCATGACATTCATTTCTCTAATTGGAATCCAATCTTTATATATGCTTGCTCCACAAAATTGTCAGAACTAACTAAGGGGACAAACAATTTTGTGCAGAATAGAAATTCGCATATGTATAGTTTTGAATGAATTTTTGACTTTGCGTTTTTAGACTTTGAATGACCTTCGGAATTTGGACCAGTGGATAATAGTACCGAAAAGTCAGTATCTCAAGTTCTTTCTAGTTCGAGCACTAAATCTTTTTCTACTTTTTGTTGCTTTGGAGATCATTTGTCTAAAATCTAAAATCATGGGCTGACTGAAAGCATTGCTCAATCTGCAATTTGCGACATCACACTTTGTTGCATCGGGAGATGTTTAGATCGTCTCAGGGACTTGAAGTGTTTGAAGAGACAAGTTCTAGACATTCGGCTAGGCTTGCTAATGACGTGCAAAATTATTTTGCTGTCATTGGAATTTCGTTGGCTGATGCGAAATTCAATAAAAGCAGTGAAATTGATATTCTTAGTGATGGCGACGTCTTGTTGGATAGTGTCAAGAAGAATATTTTAGGAAATCTAATGGCACAATAAAGCATATTTGGCTTGATTTTAAACGGGTCTTTACCGGGCTCTCAACTTATGTGTCAGGTTACGCGAAAATAAAGGTTCACGGGAAATACAAAGAACTTTTGAATAGTCGAAGGCGTAATGTATCGCCAAATAGGCCCAAGTTCTACTCCAGTAGACGAGATCGGAAAGGTCTATCGCAAATATTTAGAGAAATATGTCCAAGTAGGGAATATAGTAGCCATAAGGGAAAATATAGAGCATACCACTGAATAGCAATTGGCGTAAGTTGCAGTTAGGTAATAATGGTTATGTAAAAACTGTCGGTTTGACAACTGAACGAAGAACAATTGCAAGGCTTGTCAGAAATATTGTAATTCTTTCAGTGAAGTAAATATTTTGATAAACCACTATGGTCTCATAGTACACCGAGTACCAATGGAAATGTCAAAACGACGGTTTTTTTTTGAGGTGCTTGGTTAACTGGTGAAAGTGCGAAACTGAAAATAGACGGAAAATTGACCTAGCCCGTCTGTTCCTAACAAGGTTAGATTAGGGAACTGAAGCATCGAAGATGACAATTCCTCTACTGTCCCTGAAAAAACGGATTGCTGGGACGAACAATAATCCACCAGTTCGTAAAAGCTCTATTCCGGATCTGTTCGAGGAACAATAACTCTTAAAAATCTGCTTCACAACCTTTAAACATGATATATTTTATATTGTCCTGAATGATTTTTATATCGCTACTTTTTTCTGGCTGGCGGTTCGGAATGGCTGCAAGCTAGCAAAAATTAAGAGATATCTTATATGGTGTTTGAGTTAAAATAAAAGTTTTGGTTTGTTTTTCGATTTATATTCTCTATAGATTTGAAGGGGAATATTTTTTGATTGCAGCACTGCCAGTACGCCGGCATGTTTATGTTTGGTGGTCCAAACTTCCCATTCTTGGTGACATAAACAGGATTGTTTGAACAATGGTAATTTTGCAACAAAGACCACTGCAGTGTATAGAACTAAGTTTTATATATTTTAACATTAGTGTTATTTTTCGCTCTAATTATAATCTTATCTAATATTAATTGAGCTATTTGCTTTTAAAGTCCTGAAGGGACTAGAACTTCTAATTTCTACAAAAAGTAGTTTATAATTTTTTATTTTGAGGCATTTGGTCATAAGTGAGAGTGTTTTGCTTTATTAGTAGTTTGATTTATTGTAGTTTCTTTTCTATTTTCAAATCTATTATTATATTAAGAATTACGATTTATTGGAGAAGAATCGTTTCTGTTCGTAAAAACACTGATGTTTCTTAGTTTGTTGTTTTTCTTTAATATATTTTGGTTACTTCACAACCTAGCAGTATGTTGCTTCAGACAATAAACACATTTAAGAGGCGCTTTAGAATTACTTGCACAATTGGGTGTCGGATGACCACGACCGCATATCACACAAACAAAACATTTCCAACAATAAATTTTCGTATGACCGAATTGTTGGCAGCATCGGTAATATTGTATTATATCAATTGTATTTCTTGGTGTTTCTATCTGTACTGTTGTTTAGCTGAGAATCGATATCGACGTAGAATATAGGGAGTGGCTGGTTGGTAAATCTACTTTTAACGTTACCTATTTGTCTAACAAGATTATCTCTATATAAAATAATAGCTTTTACATCATTTTCTTGTTTAACTAAACCGATTTTGAATATAAATCAATAAATTTTTAATATTTTTATTTTAAATGTATAAAAACTGGGCGTTTAAAGTTTGTGGCTAAATTATATATTACAGACAGACAGTATAGTAGCCATTGTCTAGTAGGTATACGAGAGACATCAGACATCTCCAACAAAAAAAACTTGAACATATCTTTGGCGACTTCCTCTCAACGGATTTCTGACAAAAATAAATTTGCTATGAAAAAATTCTCAAAAATCTATCGTCGTACTCAACTTTAACCTGTAGATCCCACCATTCATATATACAATTAGCACACACAACATAAGTGTGAGAAGCTAGGTCGTAATCCTGACTGAATGGTTGTAATTACCAATTACGTATGTAGACAGTATGTAGACTCTGCACGAGTGAATTGAGGGCAAGGTCACCTCATCTGTAGTAAATATGAACACATCACCTGTAGGGGATGTGAACACTTCACTTTTACTTAAACACTTTTTAAATGAACGATAATGGCAATATTGTCTATGTATTATTCCATGTAAATGGCAACCGTAAGCAAATTTAAAATCTGAAATTTTTGCTGTTTTCTTTAAAAAAGTTATTTCAAATTAAAAAGAAAATCAATACCAACCTGGAATAACTGGTTCTTAAAACTCTTTCTGCCCAAGTTTGCGCCCTTGGAATATCTCTTAAAACACCGACTTGCTTTTTATCTAAGTAATCAATAACATCGTCATAATAATTTGTTCTGTAGTTGTACATGTACTTATATTGGAGGAATTTGGGTCTAGGAAGAAGATTGAAGATTGCTTCAAAATGTTGCAGTCAGTTGCAGAAAAAAATTTTTGTTTACCTAACCCAGTGTCTATATAATTGTACTGGTTTTCTATATCCATCATCTTCTGGGGGTGGTGGAGGTGGTGGTAATTCCTCTTCAATTTTTTCTTTAGATTCCGCCTGTTCGGACGTAACGTCTTCTGTTTTACTCTGTGATGTATCTTGAGAGGATTTTATTTCCGTTTGTGTTTCGGCTGCCTCAGTATCGTCTACGGCCCATGGATCTTCTTCGTCACTCATATCTAAAGTTAAAGTAAAAAGATAAATTATGGTTTAATAATTTTTTTAATTATTTACTATTAAGTAAAAAAAATAACATGTCATTTAAAAGAGTATTTAGGATAGTTAGGAAAATGTAATTGAAATGGCAATCTGAACCAGGTAAGATTCTGAGATTAAGGCTACGTGACTACTGTAGTGTTACTGTTATCTAGTTAGTCCTGAATTTTTCCAAATTATTTTAAGAGTTTTAGAATACATTGCTATCAATAGATAGTTAACATGTTTTATGACCCACTTTAAAAATCTTTAGTTTGAATTAACAACACGAACGGAACATACTATACATGACACAACTATAACGCTGTTACATAAATTGTGTTAAATTTCAAAACGTTTAACAAAATGCTCAAATTTCTATTTCTATTTCTGAAACTATGGACAAAAAATCCCATATCGGTGTTGTGTAGCACACATCTACAAGGTATTAAGTTGAATTTACTGTAAATTAATGAATACAGTGTTGAAATTCAGTCCTTATGTGGAGCTACTTGTGAAGATTATTTGCTAAAACATAACATGCAAAGTGAAGTTTTCGTTAAGTTTCGTCAAAAAAAATTCAAACTGATAGCAATTTATGTGTGCAATAATAACAAACAGCAAGTTGTAATAGCTATCGTTTATGTGTGTAAACAATGTGTGGTGGTAAACAACTCAAGTTTCAACTGACGTGATGAATAATTTTTATTATCTTTTTAATACTTATTTTTAAATTAATTTTACAGCACAATTGTATAAATTTTTGATGTAATAAAAATAAGTTTAATTTGTTTCTTTATTGCATCTGGCATCTAAATTCAAAAAAGTACAAATACCGACTAAAGAGTCTAGAGAAATTACCCAGGCATTTGACAGACTTTTCTCTAAATTTTAAGAGTAGGATTAGGATACTGTAGTTATGCCTTTCAAAAAAGTTTCAAAAGAATTTTCTGTTTGTTTTCTGACCAGTCACCTACTCTGAAACCCATCCGTGAATTAATGTGCTAAAAAAGTAAAATTCGAAAGGCACCGCCTCTAACATATCAGAGAAAAGAATCTTTATCTATGTCGAACTTAAAAAGGATCTCATCAAAACATGAGCTCGAAGAGAGCGGCCGCAGAACCGGACCCATAAATAAATAACCGAGCGTAGGGAATTTTCCAAACGATCAAAGAAATTCTCAAAGGATTATCTTATAAATTACTCAGAACAGGTTATATACCAAAGTCAAATTATCCATTTGACGTGCTCTTAAAGCACATGAAGAGCAGGACCGCACTGAACTTGTTCTGAATGCAAAACTAATAAGTTTTCTGCTTTGTAACCTACTATGCTTAGAGAATTAGTTAATAATTTTCAGAAGTTAGATAAATTTCTAAATGCTGACCATCAAGTAAATTGTTACAAGTCCCTTCTTTGAACTACTGTGCGTACTGTTATTACTTCTGTATCGATGGGTGATTTTGGTTCTACGCCCTTGACGTCATTAAATTAATTTTGTTCTGCTCAGTTAAACATTTATTAGAAGTGGATTAAAAAATACTACATAATCATTAACCGACATAGAAATAATTCATGCTGTTATAATTGGAGATATAAATATTCTTCAATATATGTCTGGTGTTCTGATCAAATTGCAAGAAATATTAACAAGATGGAGGTGAATATTAAAAAAGTAAATGTGTGAGATTTTCTACTAGTAAGCGTTAATTACTCATTTGATAGTCACAAATTGAATCTCAGCATCATTGGATAGAAAATTAAACGGTGAGCAAAAGAGTTTTCTCAGTTTAGCTCACTAGTTCGTAGTAATCTTCATTTAGGGTCGATAGTATGGGATCCTTATCACAGCATTAATAATGATCACATTGAATCTGTGCAGAGACAACACTTATTATTTTGTTTGCGAGGCGTTCAATGTGCAATTTATGTATATTGAAATAATAAACATAAACCTAATTATGTTCTCTTATGTCGATCTAATTATGGTATCGCAGAACCATTAAACTCTGATTTTGTTGATTGCTTTGAAAATTTATGTATTATAAAGTAATATAATTATTATTATTATGAAAATGGAAATAGTGTAACATCGTTTAACATTGCAATGTTAAACAAAAGCTACAACGGACTTGTTTACACGATTAACAAATAAACAAAAATATAGCAATAATATCACTATAACGAAAAAGGGATAAACAAGTAAACCAACAACAACAATGACAAACGTAAACAACAAACAAGTAAGCATGCATGAATATATAATAAAAATGTTTTCATTCATAGAATTCTCGAGAAGGCGAAGACCCTAACCTTCGCCTACGAGAACATTCATCATACTATTTAAGTTGCTATACAAAAGGCAAGGCAAAGCATGCAGAGTCGGAGCAGAAGTGCCGTCAGTCTTGTATGAAGACGCGTTGCGTGTGAAGAAAGCAATCGTGGTTTGACGATCTCCGTTACAAAGATCTACAGAATAATTGTGTTATAGTTGTTATTGTTTATCGCAAAGGGCATAAACAACGGAATAGCAAATAAAGCAATTGTTGTTGTTAGTACAAGTTGTGAAAAGTGGCACACATAAGTGTGTGAATAATAAAGAAATTAATTAAAACTGAATACAAATTTATTTTTATTTTTATTTGCAATCTACGAGCTCATATTTCAAACGTTTTTAAAAGCTAAAACCGTAAGATTATTTTCTTTAATACATAATTGTTTTTCACTTTATAGTAAAGTTGTTGTAATTCTTAATTTAAGCAGTATTTCTCAATCTATTTTTATTGTCACTAAGGATTTCATTACATAATTACATACATAATTTTTGCAACCCTTCCGTCAGGATTACGACCTAGCTTGCGGCACCACTTATGTTGCGTGTATTAAGTTTATAGAGGAACTCACGGAAGAAATAGTTTTTTTTTATTTCGTTTTGTTGGAGATGTCTGACCTAGGGTTTGAACTATAGCCTCACATCTTATAAACCAATACCATACTTCACGGGACAACTCTTCTGCTGTTGTTATAATTCGAACCATTTAATATTGAAATTTAATACAGACTATGAGCCCTCATTGTAGATTTGAATTTGTTTTTTCTGAAAAATCAAAAGCTCGAGGAGAATGGTAATGGATCTTATCTCCTTGACGCAAAATCAGTCTTAGGAATTGGTTCAAACGTATCGGACATATTCTGAAGTCTTTAAAATCGGTATTATAAATATTTCAAAAGTCTTGACTCTGCAACGGAACTAAATTTGAAATTTTAATTTTCCTTTGAGGAACTTCCTCAATGAATGAATAAGAAATGACGGTGAAAGAGATGGTTCCTCATTTTCTATTTATTTATTTTAGTTTTTATAAAAAAACTGGATTTGTGCATAATGGAATTTAGAAAATGTTGGGAAGAAGTCTATTGGATTTATAAATAAATCTTAACTTTAAAACAAAAGTACCTGAAAATAATGTCACACTACATTAGATTATTCAAATATATAGACGAAGAATGTTTACAATTAGGAACACATGTATTCAAACTTTAATCTCATATTTACTGTGATTTTCGAAAAGTAATATGTTTTTAATTATATTAACATTTAAAGAAACACAAAAATTGTATTTTTAACCAAAACATATGTGCAGGAATATAACTTAAAGTATTGTTAAAACAAATATACAATATACATATGTATATGTTACTAAGGCCATAAATGAGAGAATGAGTGTAGCTTATATTGTATTGTTTTGCCTTTGCAAACACACTATATTCTTAAAAACCATTTATTGTTTTGAGTAGAGTATGTATAGGTATTTTTTGGTAAAATATCTGTTGTAACCATAAATATTTTTAAATACTTTTGGGGAAGTATGTATGCAAGTGAACTTTTGTGAGTAAATATTTATAACAACAACAAAGCGTGCGTGCAGTAAACAATTTAAAATTATTATAAACGCAATATCTCCCATCGGCAGTCGTATAACCTATTAGTAATGGAAGAACTTTCCACCATCAACTGACTCTCCAACTCTCTAACGGGGAAAAACTCTTCTCCCTCAACCTAGGATCAAATTTATATTACTATATTTCCAATATTTGCCATTCCATATACGCTTTTGCCTCAAAAAAAATTTTTCGCCATATTTCTTAAAAATTATTATTTTCTATCTTAACTGAATCATATAAATTATAAAGACGAATTCTCATTTTCCTGGTACAATAAAAAATTACATATGCGAAATAAAGGAAAACAAACACGTTACTCTCTTTACTCACTCATACTTAAGTTCTAACTGCTAACAATACCAACTTATAACACTTAATTTATTTACATGCACCCAGTTCTGTAAACACACAATTGTAACCTGATATGGCAGGATTAAGGTTATTATGTATTATATTATATTGCTTGATCCTGCCAATTTAACAATGTTGCGTTGTAATTTCCTATTTCTGATATCGATTTGATTTGATTTTAATAGAGTAGTTCGTGTGGCTCTAGTCTCGGGCTGCTCATTCAGCCGTCACTAAGCAAGCGATGAATGCACTTTAGTAGTGTGTATATTTATGAAGTAAAAAAATCTTTCAGAAGAATCTATTATGATAAAAAAGGCTTTGATAATGTCCTAAGTATTTAATATTTTAACACTGAATTATTGGTTAAAAAACATTTTGTATACTTTCGTTCAGATACATACTAACAAGCTAGGTGTACTTGTTAGAGAAAAAATTTAATATATTTTTTTTTAAATTAATTTATAATATTCATTAATCAAATCTCTTTCTTTGTCCCGCTGTAGTATAATATATCGTAATATTAGAAGTACGTGTGGAATTACAGATTAGCGAAAAAACGTGACAGACTTTAGAAAATTTACTGCAGTGTGTGTTGAGGGTGCAGATTATATTGCGCATTAAGTAACAGTTTTACTATGTTAATCATCAAACTGCTCTGTGGTGTAAATATATGCCAGAATATCCAGTCATGAAGGCTATAGAACGAATTATTAACAACTAGGGGACCACAACTCACTCACTTACAGCCTAAGTCGGTTATTAGTTAGTTAGGCACTGAACCAAATCTAAGTTTGGAAATAAATTGTTTGAAAATATACCGCTGCGTCAGAAAACTGTAACTTCACTTTAATCGAATATTATCATAAACGAAGTCTAGTCATTCCATATTAAGGGTGTATCGGGATTTATATTGATAAATTTATTACAGAATTAAAATTTTAGTAAAATGATGTTTATTGAATTAAAATCATTCCATTTAAACTAACGTTACTTACTCTACTTTCCTAAAGATAATTTTTTGTGGCCCTTATATTTCAAGGTAATAAATAAATAACTGGAATATAAAAATAAGGAAATAATTAATTTTTCAATTAAATATTAATAATTTATTTTATTAATTAATAATTAACTTTTATTGACATTAATTAATCTTTAACCCTTAAAGATTAAATGGCACATCATAGCATTAACAAGAAACTTTTACTTAATCGGTCCAAAGACGCATATATGGCGCAAAACACAAAGTGTTTAGTATTGTACCATGTCCTTTCGGAGAGATTTACCCTGCTTGTTATCTATGCTCCGTTATATTTTATTATTTTGTTTTATTTAGATTTGATTGATTCCTCTTTCTAAAGTTGAAAGCTTTTAATAGCAAAGAGTAAAAACATAAACAACAAATGTTTATTTCAACATTTGCGAAGGATAAGTAAAAACCAAACAACTTGGCGAAATTCTTTCCTTGGCAGAAATTCTTCAGTTGTGAATAGTGTGTTAACGTTGTAAAGAAACATTCTGACTACTATAGACTATATACTATAATATTGATAAAGCTATAGTGATATATATATCACTTTTTTGTAACTATTGAGTCCATACGTAACGGAATACTAAATTCTTCAATCGATCAAACAAACAACCTACGAACACTATTCCCAATAACTACTAAAATTCTACTGCCTAGAAAAGATAGTATGTCCAAAATTATATCCAGATTGTTTAATGCTATGCTAGATAAAGATGTTTACTCTGATGAACATAAGATTCATAAACTTCTACCGATATGTTAAGGCAGTTTTATTATTATATTTTATGGACAGAGCCCTTTAGAAAATTGTTTGATAAATTAAAGTTGTTTTTTGTGTTCAATAATTCTATTATCTTATTGAGAAACATAACGAACCGGAAACAAATTTACGACGAGCAAATTCCTTCGTCTTTTGGTAACTGCGGAGTGCCAGATAAATTTAAAATTTATGTGATGATATGAAAAATATTATTTTTAGGGGGAAATTAGTAATACTTGTAGATGATTTATGTATATATATTACAATTTTATAAATATACCCAAATTTTATAAACTCAAATCTGTCTGATTACGTCACAACAAACAGATTGGTATTGAATATAAATAAATCAGACTTTATTCGCTTTAAGCCAGAGGGTAACCAGAGGCGACACGGAATTCTACAATTGCCAATTTAATGTGAAAGGGATAGCAAATATTACTTTGCTTTGTAAAATAAATTTAAAATTTTGCTCCCTCTAAATAAACGGATTTCATAGTTTTTCAAACATCATAATTGTTAACTGTGGTTACTCGTTAGTTTAAAATACAAAGTAATACCGGAGCGAAAGGAATTTGACAGTTAACGGCGTAAAGTGAAAGGGACAGCAAATATTACCAAAAAGTATTTCTGCCCCTCTCTCATTGTTACTCTGTTTTGTTTTAACTTTTTCGTTCAAGAAATTAAAAAATAAATTGGCAACTTTCAGCAAAAAAATTGTTATTTGATTTTATTTGATTATAATGATCTTGTAATATTTAGCTTCTTAATTATCTTTTGCACAAGAAACTACAATCATTGCGATCGATAATCACACATATTTCGATTAATATTTAAATATTTAGACATTTTTAAAATGTTCATTGAAGAAATTAAAATATATTCAAAATTTCTCCTCTTTTAACACAAAATAAATGTTTATTTAAAATTAATTTTTCTACTTTATCCGCTAATTTAAACTCTGTGTTCTGTTGTTTCGCAAAACTTATAACATATTCATTCTAATTACAACAGTAATGGCTGCTGTTTTAATCGTTTTTAAACGTCATAATTATCGTCTCTGCATTTCTTTGTGGCTTAAAGCAAATATGCTAGAAGCAACAGATATATAGAACGAAATAGGAAAAGTAGCAAATGTAAAAAAACATTTTGTGTTTAAAAAGAGGAAATTTGAATATTTTTTAATTTCTTCAATGAAAATTTTATGAAATCCTAAAAATTTAATTCAGTAAGCTGAGTAGAATTCAAAAATACTTTTTTTAAATTTCTCGAACTCTCCAAACATGTTTTATTTGATATCTTTTTCATCTTCTCACACCAAATTATTGATTACCCAAATATGTTTCAACCTATTTTAAAAATCTAAAGTTCTTGGAAAGGGTTTAGATTAGCGTTTAAAACGGTATGCATAAACATTTTGTTCAAACTTATGTTATGAGTTTTGATGGTATAAACTTGGAAAATATTATTTTTTTTTCTTATTTTTCAAGTTTGGCCATTCTTAATTGTAAAATTTGATTAAAAACTTTAAAACAAGTGAAAGGTTTGACACTTTGTTTGAAAAAATCGGACAAAAAAAGATGAAGATATCAAAAGAACCATTTTTGCCAAATAAAACAAGGTTGGAGGGTTCAAGTAATATAAAAGAAAAGTACAGCCAACTGAACAACTTAGACTAGGTAGTAACTCGGGTGTATTTAATTTTTTGTATTTTGTCGCATATTAATCGAAATGTGGATGATTTCGGTCACAATGAATATAGTTTCTTGGCCAAAAGGAAATTAAGAACACAGAGTAACGCAGAGACGATAACTATAACGTTTAAAAAACGCTGAAAACAGCCGTTTAACCGTTCATTTTGAGGGAGAAAAAAATATTGAAATGTTTTGCAAAGCAAATGTGTTATAAGCAACAAATATGCAGAGCGAAAATTGGCGGTTAAAGTAAAAAAGTTAAATGTAAATAAACTTTTTATTTTTGTTTTGTTTTGAATATTTTTTAATTTTAATCGAAATGTGGGTGATTTTCGGTCACGATGAATTTAGTTTTTTGTGCAAAAGGTAATTAAGAAGCTAAATATTACAAGATCAAAATAAGACATACAGCTCATAAAAAATTTTTCATGCTGAAAATTGCCAATATTTTTTAATTTATTGAACGAAAAAGTTAAAAGTTATTATTATTATTAGTTCTTATTATTATTTTATTATTAGTTCTTATTTATTATAGTTTCACACAAAATTATATTTTTCATAATATATAATATATAAATATATAAATAAAAATTATATATAAAATATAAAAAACCACCCCAAAAGCTTAAAAAAATATATAAAATGAGAGAGAGACAGAAATACTTTTTGGTAATATTTGCTATCCCTCTCACATTTCTCCATTAACTGTAAAATTCCGTTTCCTTACTGCTTTATACTGTGAATATCACCATGACACCGTCTAAGTGGTAGGATGGGCCATCAATCGGTTTAAATTTAAACCATCTATTATTTCGCATCTCGCAGTACTTATATCATTCCAGATAATCTTGGAAACTGTGTAAGTTTTAGTTTTATGATCAGATAAAAAAGTTTACCTTTTTTAATTTGAAAAATTAAACGAATAATTTGCTATCACTACTACATTTTTATTTAGTTTATTATGAAATGAATTATAAATTGGTTTATAGTACTACTGAAGAATTTAATAACTTATTTTTATTCAATTTAGTTTCTCAACGCTGAGAATTTGGAGAAAATTGTGAAGGCAAAAAATGTGTAAAACTTTATAACAAAAATCTTCCTCTCGACATTTGGTCATAAAATTTAGATTTTTGAAGATATGAGACGAAATTGTTAAATACTATATTCCCTCTAAATTTGATGGGGCTTATGCCACTTTTTAACCCCAATCGATTGATCTACAAATTTGTCGGGATAATTTTTTTTTTATCAATATCCACCAAAAGGGGGGTGACTTGAAAAATTCCATATAGCTAAGTGTCACCATAGTGCTACACAACATACACGCTGTGGTTCACACAGCCAAAAATAATTTTACAATAAATTTCATTTTCTTCAAACGAAATGCTCTTACAAATCTCCGCTATGCAGCGTAACAATAGAATGAAATACTAAATCAATCGTGCCTTAATTATAAAACAAGAATATTTACTCTTAATATCTTGTCATTTCAAAATAGAAGAATGAGACGATTGCGAAATTTACCGGCTTAAATTTACTTTTACGCATTTAGATCAATGGCTTCAATGTGAATTTATTTTATATGTTGTGTTGAAGAGTTTTTTATGTTTTGTCTTTCTCTTTAATACAAAAAATTAATTAAAGTGAATGATTCACTGTTGTTTTGATTTGGTGTGCTTATGAACAGACGTCGGCACAAAGAGAGCAAATTAAAATTAAAATTACTTTTAGCTTTAAAATCCATAATAAAGAAGCTCAGAATTACAACTTTTATAATGTCATTCACACTTTTCTTTATTATTTGTACACACACTAAACACTCAGCTTCATTCAATGTATTTAAAGCAAAAAATTATTTTTCACAGTTTTTATTCGACATTTTAATTAAATTTTTCTTTGTGTGTATGATTGAAATACAAAAAAATATTAAAAAGGAGCGATGACAACTTGCTTACTAAATGTTGACAAGCAACTCTCTTTTTAATGAACATTGTTGATGTTGATGTCCTATGTGTGTAAAAAGGCGAAGATGTTCGGACCCCGAGGGATATGGGTGCCGACGTCTGCTTATGACTCCCTATACACATATGAATGCATGGAAAGAATAATGAACAGTATTCAAAACATATGTTAATACGCATAAAGGTAAACGAAATCACAACTACAATTCATTTGCACAATTTTGCGTTTTACTGACATTCATGCAGGTCTCTAGTGAATATCAAAAATGGAGATAGTTAGCAGGGAAAAAATTGGAATTTTTGACATTCATCTTCACAAATTTACTACTATTTAATATAAAATGTTTCTGCTTGAGTTTATAAAAAAGATCATACGGAAAAATTCATACTGAGGAATATTGAAAAAAAATTTAAGGAATTGTTAGTGGCTTGTGTCAGAGCAAATCTATGTGCTGCATATGATACATAAACTCAACACGTCTGAAATTGTCACACTTTCGTTCTAATTCTAAAAATGTGTTATTTTTTATTTTTTTATACTTTTTATCCTAAGTTTTTCTTGCATTTATTATAAGTAACAAAACGAAATTTAGGACTACGGTGCTGGAAGACTGAAACTTACTGAAAAACTAACTTAAATCAAATACTTAAGTTAGAAAACCAAACTACTGAGAATCGGTTGTAAATAAATTTATATATTTGTTGCATATATTAATTAATTGATTCCATTAAATAAGAAGCTTTGCAGAAAAATCATTTAAATAAAAAGAAATAAAAATGGAAATCAGTTGATTAAAAAATTTAATTTTATACCTTTAATTTAATTCTAAACATTATGTCAAATTTTGAAAGAGTATTATAAGATTTGAAGTGGCGTTCAAAGACTTAAGATCCCACAAAATAATAACGTGTACTATAGTTAGGCTCCAAGAAATGCTTTTTAACCAAAAATTCATGAAACTTTGAGCAATAATATTGTAGACATTTCGACAATGTGGCCTATATAAATAATACTTGTATTAAAACACAGTAAGTCTTTATGCACGTATTTGGACTCTTTATTTTTATTTGATTAATTTACGCCTAATTGAAATAAAATCCTCTTTTTCTTTTTTTGGTTTTCATTTTTAAATTAATTACTTACTTATGTAATTGATTACTGCAACGTGTTATTTGAAGAGAAGTATAAAAAAGACTGATGCAAAATAGTGCAAAATCAGTTTTATGTATATTTTATTTTCGAATTTTAAACTCTTAATTCTTAACATCTATGCGGAACTAAATAAGATTATTATCAATTTATTTTTTTTTTTTTTTCATTATGATTAAAATCTATTTTTTCGAAGATAAGATAAAAGAAAATTAAAGAAAATAAAATTGAATAAAATTATTTCCAATTACATATATTATTACATTGTTACCTTTGTAAGAACGATTATTACCTTACATTAGACTAATTTTTTTTAATAAAATTAAAAAACATGTATTTTATTTAACATCACGTTTTCAATTTGTTATACTACTGTACTTTTTGTTACCGTAAATTTTTTTGCTATTGGTTGTTTTTTCGGCTATAATTTCAGTTTTTAATTTTAAGTTATTTTTTCTTATTTCCAAGTACATATTTTTTATATAGGTTTATATTCTTGTTATACTTTTATGTAGTTTTCATAATTTTCATATATTATTTTCTATTTTCAAGTATTTTTTTATTGAAGTAAAGTATTTTGTGTCCTATTTTTATTGAAGTTTTTATTTTGTTCTTTCTGCTTTTAATTAAATTTTATTTTAATTTTATGCTCCCATTAATTAATTAAATTATTATAATTTTGATTTTATAAGTTTCTTTATATAATAAAATGAAAAATTTTAGATCTAGAAATTTTCTAATTCCTTTACTGCGTTCATTCGGATGACCCCATAGCTATTAGAGATTACTTGTCAATTTCTAAAAGTCTCACGGCCTTTTTTAGTGAATACTGATAGAAGATTATTCTGTCAAATTTTCAGACCAATCGGTTGGGATTAAGACGTGTCGCAAGCCCGATCAAATTTAGAGGCAAGCGTAATATTTAATTTTCTTTCCTCATAACTTCAAAGGTATTAATTTTTTAAAAAAATGTAGTAAGAGGAAGATGTTTGCTGTAAGGTTTCAAGCATTTTTCATTTCACAAGTCTTACGTGATTCTCAGTATTGAGAAACCAAATGGGATAGAAATAAATAAACCGATCATAATCTACGAATTTATAAACGTACATGTGTTGAAATATCTTTTTAAATGCGTAAAATGCAGAAAGTTGTGATAAATTGAAGGTTTAAGCTGCAGCAATTAAAGTATGTTAATTAATTCACATTTTAGGAATACCGGAAGAAATTTGAACATAGCTTTGAGCAAGTTGAAAAATTTGTTGTTACTGCTGTTCATCTTTCATAAGAATCGAATTACAATCTTTCATTAGCTCAATAACTCCTTCTTCTGCTTCGTTGGCCACGTTTAGTAGGCAAACAATAACTTATGCTTTAATTAAGCGTTTATTTTATTCTAACTTTTCTTCCAAAAATTCTTATTATTGGCTTATTGAAATCCTATCAAAAACATCTTTGTTACTTTGGGAACGAACTCAATACCATTGCTCATTATCGTTGAAATATTATTTTATTTTTTATATTTATTATTTATTTTTTTATTATTGATCTTTTTATATTACCTTCTGTGTCACTGATATATTTACAGGCTTCAACCATTTTTTTCCTTTGTTGAATATGTTATCCTATAGTAAACGAAAACTAAGTTTCTATTATCTGTAGCCTCAAGCAATAACAGCTTAAGCAAGCAAGAATACCTTCGTGAGAAATCAGTGTTTAAATAAATGTAATAGGACTTTATTTCGTCTTTGGGCGAAATGTTTTCATTACTAAAATTTTTAAAAACATAGTTAAGCCGAAAATCCATACAATGCGATTAAAGCATTCTTGCGTTACATGCGTGCGCCAAAAAAACTGAATCAGTTTAGTTGTTTGTGACAAGTTACAGAACAAAACGCATAGATCGGATAAAGTAGGTTTATAGTGTTTCCACACCTAGTGGTTTTAACGTTAAAATCAAAAATAAAACCTGATTTTACCATAAAAACTTATTGTGTTAAAAGCGTCTCAAAACCTTTTTCGAATTGGATTTAATTAGGTTTTATAAAATACCTTGTTTTCGATGGATTAAATCAGAGCTACCAACTTTGAAATCTTAAAAACAGCTGAAAAAAACAAAACAAATATAAAAATATAGAAGCCGGTATAAAAAACTACTTGATTTCGAAGTACTTCTTTACTTTTTATAAATAGATCCACTATTTGAAAGTATTATTTTACAATATTTAGGATAATTTTTAATTTATTGCTCATTTCTTAATTTTTTCTTATTTTCTATTTTTTCTTAGACAAAAACAGCTGTCACAGTCATAATGTCATGAAAGTTAAAACCAGATTTAAGAAAATTTGCAGTGTGAACACAAAATCAGCTGTTTATGGTTTTAATGCTAAAATCCGGTTTTAACTTTTGGTGTGAAATACTATTTCTTTCTACTCTTGTATGAGTCGCTGTATGCTAGAAAATATCAGTTGTTTTTAGTACTAGGGATGACAAATTATATAATATTATCAATGTTATCGATAAATATGTTTGCATAGTGCATTATCCTTTTTTTGTATTTGTTATAAAAAATCCCATAATGAAGTTTACTACTAATTTAATAATAAAATACATTTTTTTAACACAATTCTTTCATGAATAAAATTTGTATACTACTTATCAATTGTTTTATGTACTGAGTGTCATCTGTTTTGAATTTATTAATTTGTAAGCAACAGCAATGGAAGATAAATTATTTGAAAACACTCGCCTTGTGTTCTTTTGAAACTTTTGGTAGACCTTTGCAGCTCAAATTATCATATATGTAGATTCACATACCTGTAATTAATGCCATAAATTCTTTAAATTAAATTTAAATTTAAATTAATTTAATTTAATTTAATTTAAATTTAATTTAAATAATTTGATTTTTCAAACAAAAAATCTGTCGTATATAACACATTCTGTCTAACTTGTAGTAAATGTAACTTGTATGACTTTTATGACTTTCAGATTTAGAGAAATGTGGATTTTACGTAAATAGAGATTTCACAAATTGATTTAAGTATTTTTAGATTATTATTACTTGGGGCCTCAGATATATAATTATTATAAAGATATATACTTATTGCAAATCATTTTCTTATTGTTTAATCAATTTAAGTTCATTCCGGAAGAGAAATATCTTCATACTATAGATGACTTTCGCCATCCGTTACAATTATTCCTAAAGTTACTATCCTAAAACACTAAGGCTAGGTCTAACAATTCTCCGATCATCCCTTAGTAGTTTTGTTGTGAACACAGACAGCAAAATGTATAAAGCAACAAAGTTTATACAAATCCAAATTTGGACAACCTTTTTTATTCTTTTGAAATTTACGGCATTAGAAACAACGTTTTGTTCATTTTTACCTCAAACACGCTCCTAAAAATTAAAAGAACTAATGTCGAAGGTTTTCTTCAACTTTAACATTTAGCTGCTCGAATAGTGTTTTAATTATTATGTAATTCTGAGCGTCAAACTCTAATACCCCTACGACTACAATGATATGTACTACTACTACAACTATTTAAGTACATATGTAAATTTTGTGAAAATGTTGCCCTTATTATTAAATATTACGAAAATAGAAATTAAGGTAAAAATTGTTTAAACTACTGAAACATCTTTCTCTTACAATATTTTTCATTAATATTTTTGAAGGTATGAGGCAGGAATATTAAATTTTATAGTTTCCTGTAAATTTGATCGGTCTTGCGGCACGTCTTAACACCAACCGATAAATCTAAAAATTTGACAGGATGATATTTTTTTATCAATATTCACCAAATAGGGAGGTGAAACTGGAAAAGTCTGACTGTTAATTTTAAGGGCCACCCTAGCGTTCGCATAGGATATTTTGGAGCTATAAATACAAAGTATACAACAATTATGAGCATTTGTAGGAGAACTGACACAAATTATCAGTAATTATGAAATAATTTAATGCTAGAATGAAATTACCACCCTACTTTTAAGTTCAGACATACATCAGTCTAGCTTAAGTGTATAAACGTTTATACTGTGGTATAAACCACCCCTGTGTTCTTTTGAATTAATTGTGAATTGTTTAGAATATATATGAAAAGAGATCACTACTAGATCCACCCCCGAAGCTAAAAGTGCGTTATGTGTACTAAATAAATAATATTTGATTATTTTAAATTAATAGTTTTGTATTTTTATTTGCCCATATTTTCGCGAAATATTTTATTTTATTATTTCCCCGCTCACCCGTATATTTTGGTCCAATCGAGCCGGATCATCCCCTAAAGAAAATGAAATATTTGCTGAGATTCTATTTGCAGATTTTTTCTCGAACATGGCCACATTGGTTTTTTTTTTTTTTTTTTTTGTTGGATAAACCACACCCTTAATTCAAATTTTTCTAAGGTTTTTATTAAATAAATTATTTTTTAACAACCTTTTAAGGTACGTAAAATAAATTGTAATTAGTGACTAAGATAAATATATCCAAAAGTGCAGTGTAAATGTAGGAGTAAAAGAAACAGAAAAGCAAAATGAAATAAAACGAAAATATACAAACAATACAGTATACTAATTTAGTCGTGTTGTTGTTGTTGTATACTCCCTTATAAACAATTGGAAGATTGTCGAATATTCCGGTGACCGCGTTTTTGGTTGAATCTGTGTGCTTTTCTTGCGAAATTTTGCATCTTATATTCTTACAAGAACATAAATATAATTTCCTTTCAATATTTTTAATTGAAATTGTGAGTTTTTATCACAATAATATTTTGATTAATTTTTTTTGTTTTGTTTGAATATTAAATTTTTTCGAGTAATCCTATTCTTTGGCGCTTTCCAGCTGCAAACTTTTTCGTGAACTTTTTAAAATTAATTAATTTAAGTTTTCAAACCCTATTTGAATTTTTAATTTAATTTTAAATAATTTGCATTAAGAAATTTGTATAGAAATAATAGCCGCTTAGATGATTTGGAAATCTTTTTTCAGGCTATACCGCGAGAGGAGCATTCGGTTCACTCTCTATGAGTTCATTGGCAGGAGTTGACCCTTTTGTGGGAAGTCTTTAGTGACAGTAACGAAGACTTGTTGGAAAATGCCGAAGATACCAAAGTCTCAACAAAAGACGCGAAGGCCAAATGTATATCAGGATACTCTTTATATATTCAATTCGCCTTATTTATTGGTGGATTAATTGCTAATGCTATCCCCTTTCCCCACGTGACACCCCTTAGCCTTTTCTGGCGATTATGCGTCTTGGCCAACATTTGGAGATGTTTTCGGTCATTTACAGAACTATCCCCCATATTGGAAATCTTCCAAAGATGTACTATTTTTAACAGAAAACTGAAGGTGAGGTGAAGACATAAAACAAACGCACCCCATGATGGTTTCGACATGGTCTGGCAGAACCTTATCGATTATTATGAGAATAAAAGAGTATTAGACAATCCTCAATTGAAAGCTCTTTTCAACCTCAGTTCCATATGCAAGGAATCTGACCCTTCCATTAAGAGTTTACAACGAACAATTGCATATCAAATTTGTAGTTGTTCGGTATGGAAACTCTGAATTGGGATATCACTTTTGTGTACATTTGCTCCCTTAAACTTCCGAACACATCCTAGGATTTTGGGAGCAATCTCAGAGTGCTGCTCAGATTTACTCAAATGGAGCAAAGTGGATGAATTCCTAACTGTCAGATACCGAACTCTAGAATCAGTTTACATTATTGGCAGATATAATTTTACCCAACCTATAGTTCCAAATGGTAGCCAAGACATTTCCCATAGCCCCCGAAAGTTCAGAACTTATGGAGCTGTTGCCCCAAATTTTCCCCAGAGAAAATATCTAATTTGCAAAGAAAATCACCCTATGCATCTATGTTCGGACTTTTTGAAAATTACGGTTAGTGATCGTTTAGCAACGGTGTTTCACGAATTGTTTGGCAGCGTCTTATGACTTCAAAAGATGTTAGATCTCAAATGTTTGCTATATTTCTATACAAAAACATTAATCGCTACTTCACACTAGCGAATCATTTACCCGGAAGAGACCAAAGGCTGAAACCTGTCAAGTTAATCCCTTTTTCCCAGATCGTTCTTTAGAAATTCCCCGGCCTCCTGCACAAAAGCAAAATGATGAGGATAATGGCCCGTCGATATCCTCTGCTGCCTCGCTACCCGTTTACAGTCCACCCCGTATTCAACAGTTCGTTTAGGAACTGCCCAAGTAAATATAGAATTATATCATGCCATGTTTTCTGCTAGAGCTCTAAAAGAGCCAGTGTCTCAAGCTACTTTCATCTCTCGAAAATTGCAACGGAAGCAGATCTTCTAACCTAGTCGGCACCGGCAGCTCTAAAAAGTTTGTTTCGCTAGGATCTCCTATTGATCCATTTTTTAAATTGACCACGGAAGCATATGTTGTTGAAAAACTCACTGATCAATTACCCACATGCTCGCCAGCGAAATGTGCTAATTTTGATGCATCGAATCTCTCGGCAACAGATTTCAAATAAAATTATATGGATTCGCTTTTGGATATGTATACTCCCAGACAATGCTTTCTGGAGTTCGAAAAGACCCCAAAAACCAGTTTTCGGTTGGATTACAACTGGTAAAATACGTCAGCCAGATTTGTCACCCTTTACGTTAAAATCCCCTACGGACTTAAGTCTTGGTCCATCTTGTAATAGTCTTGTCTCCAAAGTTATTTGACCCCGTTGGGTGAGTGGCAACTAAAATCATAGTTGCTTAGATTATTATGCGACAAATTTGTGTAGGCAGAACAGATTGAGACGAACGTTTAATAGACAGCTTGAGTTTGTCGATGATTACTCGTACATCGACAGGATTAACATCCCCCGTTGGGTTAATTTAACATTCATTATGAAGTTTAACTTCATGCATTTTGTGATGCTACTGCGAAAGCATATCCTGCCATTCTGTATAGTAGAGTCCTAACCCCGTCTGGTTAATTTGTCACCCACCTGTTCGCTGCCAAAACATAAGTTGCGCCTATAGAAGTGTAGACTTTATCCCGTTTAGAGCTCTGCTGTGCACTCTATTGGCAAAAAATAGTATTTTCACTTCATAAGAAGCTGAATCTTACCAGATCAAAAGCCTTTGTGGGACAGATTTGACTATCGTTCTGTCCTGGTTTTATAATCGCCGGTGCCAAATTGAGAATCATTTATCGTGGACCAGTTAGGCACTGATAATTGGAATCATGTGGAATCTCGACGTAAAGTTAATGCCCTATAGTGAGCGTTTTGTGCCTCAGTCTGCCAAGAAGACTTCGTTGGTGATGAATCTGTTGCCTTTCCTCATAACATTTTACTCCCTGACGATTAGAACAGGTCAAATCGAACGAATCAACCACTCATTTCAATAAAAATTTTACACATTCTCTACCCATGACCATTAACTGGAAACAATAACAATATGCAGTATTAATTTTTTCTAGTTCAATAAACTTATTTTTTGCTTATTACAATAATAACAATTCACTAAATTTAAAGTTAAATAAACTTCATACTGCTCATTTAACAATATTTCGGAATCATTATTATTTTCTTACCAATTCGTCAAGGTAAAAATGTTGACAAAATTTTTTCACAAATAATTTTCAACAATCCAGAAGTAGCCAATATTCAAACTGAACTTTTAGTCATACTAATAACAGGCCTACCCCAATGGAAATAGACCATATCGAAAATAATACAGACGAAGTAAATTTTCAGTGTCAAACCTCAAATTTTTACTCGACACAGGATCAACAACATCATTGCTTAATAAAAATTTATTAGCTGAATTTAAAAAAATTAAAGAAGCCAATACTTTTTAGTACATTAAATGGGAACTTTAGTATTGAAGGAGAAGTTAATACACCTATTCCCAAATGATTTAAAGAAGATAATCTAATGAGTTGGAAACTATTCAACTTTAATGGTAAAAATTTCGATGGTTTAATAGGATAAAATGTATTAAAAGTCTTTTCAGCAATTACAAATCTTGAGGAAGACTTTCTTCAAATTAATGGAAATAAAAAAGAAGGTAACTTACCCACACTCATGAAGTACAGCATGAGATTCCAACAACGATCAACAAACCAGTATATTAAAAAATATATTGAAAAAATCAATAGGCAGATGCAAGAAATGCTAGAACAAGGAATAATTAGGGAAAGAGTTTTGTATCAAAGAAGTTGGACAATTCAGGAAACAAAAAGTGGAGAATAGTGATAGACTACAAAGCTTTGAATGAAATAACTATTAGCGATAAATTTCCGATCTTAAACATTGACATAATCTTAGAAAAATTAGGTTAAACACAGTATTTGTATTTTAGTACACTCGATCTAGCCAAAGGCTTTCATCAGATCCTCATTAAAGAGGGAGACAGAAAAGAAACAGCATTTTCTACTTCACTTGGACATTATGCATTCGTTCCAAGAACGTAGGAATGCTCTTCGGAAAAATAATCTTAAGATTCAAGTTGATAAGTGCAAGTTTTTTCTTCCGAATCTCTAGGACACATTCTGAAGGAATTAAGCCTAACCCAGACAAAATTGAAACTATTCAAAAACTGAAACTTCACAGAAACAAATAAAGTCATTCCTAGGCATAACTGGCTACTATAGAAAATTCGTAAAAAATTACGCCAAAATCGCCTACGGTTTAACAAATTATATAAAAAAGGATACAAAAATAAATAAAAACGATCCTCAGTATACAGATGTATTTTATAACCTTAAGAGATTACTAATCGACACTCCCATACTTAAGTCCCCAGAATTTAAAAGAAAGTTTAAATTAGCAACCGACGCCAGTGAATTCCCAATAGGAACGGTGCTTACATAGGACAACCATCCCATCAGCTACGCTGGTAGGACTATAAGCGAACACGAAAGAAGATAATTAGCTAGACAACTTAAGTACAACCGCTACTACTCATTCAAAAGAAGAAGAAAGAAACGATCATTTTCCCATATTAGACTCTGTTGTTAACCATCTCCATACTCAAATAATATTGACAGTAAGTAAAACGGAAGAAATTAAAATAGTTGATAAAAAAGGAGTCTAGACGATATCAGAAGTGCATTTAGATATTTTTAGGAGATTTATACAGGAAAAATAGGTATATATAAGACTTTCTTAGACAAGAAGA
>QOCX01000619.1:67785-81613 GCA_005959815.1 Sarcophaga bullata | reverse complement strand
CCATTTCACGGAACCAAATTCCCTAAATTATTATTATCTTTATTAGAAATATTTATAATAATTTATTATTTATTTAATTATTTTTAGCAAATTGGTAAACACTGATCAAAAATAAACATGTTTTATAAAATTTACTGTTCTCTTTCTAAAAATATTCATATTCGCTTCATTTTTCACGTCAGCGTCTTCATGTTGATTCAATCCTTTACGGAATAAAGATCTAAGATCTCTGCATTGCATTTGTGTCTGCTCTTGGTCTAAAATCTAAAATATTCCGGAGGTTGAACTTCTCCAACATATCTTATTTGCTCGGTAAGGTAATCTGGTGCACATCCCATTTTCATTTTCTGAATAAAAAGTGTTGTATTTAGCTGCAATATTTGCTTTACATTTAACCATTTCAATGTGTCTAGCATATATTTAATCGATGTAAACCGGTTACATTTTAAAAGTGAGCGCATAGCTTTATTTTGTAATTTTTGTAGCCTATTTATTTCATGGTCTAAACAGCAAGTGTATAATATTGTTGAACCATATCCAAAGTGTGATTTTATCATTGTGTTATAAATGTTAATTGCCGTTAATATTGATATTTTGTTTCTCACTCGCTTAAAAAACCCAAATTTTTTTTTACCAATTTTTGCATTTATTCATTAAGACACCCAGATATTTAATTGTATTTACTTTTTCTATAATCACATTATTTATCTTGATTAATTTTTCGGTATTCATATTAATTTCAATTAATTTAGTTTTGTTTTCATTCAATTTTAGTTTGTTCATTTTTAACCTTTTATTTATATTATCAATATCTTCACCAAAGTTTTCATATCATCAACATACAGAACATTCTCAATTCTCCAAGACTCTTTCAATGTCATTATATATGATAAAAATAAGAGCTTCCAACACAGAACATTTCCATTTGAGAGAGAATAATAATGGTCATATATTTATTTCATTTCCTTTCATCTATTTCATCAGTTTAATGCATTTCAAAAAGTATTATAAACTCAAATTTATGAATTTCTGCAAGAACTTCTAGGTGATTGCAGTTATTAATTAATCCTTTTATGTTAGTATATATTCCACGTAGTCGCTTTTGTTGTTGGGCTGATGGACACATTCTTCTCTTTTTAAGATTTAACTCATTCTGATACACCATACACTCGCAGCTATTAGTTACGTGATTTTCATCTCGTTAATATTAAAAACATTAATTACAATTACACATTAATTACATTTATACATTACATTAATACATTTCAACAAAATTTCTTTATTACATTCTTTACTATCGTGATTTCGATGATACTTCAAGCATACACTTTCATTCTTGCTTAAAAACGATTTGTGATTTTAACCTTGACGTTTAAAATATTGCATAATATATGTACCGTCAAAGACCCTACATCTCTCTCATCCAACATTAAGTTTCTGGCCTTTTAACAATTTTGTGTAGGACTCAAGGTCTATTTTTAAATTTGCATTAATAATTGATCTATTATTTCTTTTCGTCTCAAAAATTTCTACACATCTATATCACTGTTTTGTAATATTTTATTTTGTTTCTTTAATTTTACCACTAATTCTTTATACTTTATACTTTAAAGCGTATATCAATTATCAAAACCTGCATATTTATATCTTTAGAAATTTCCACTTCATATTCTATACTAATTTCACTTCGAATTACCTCTTTTTGTCCTTAACATTTTCACTCTGAATCACAAGTGTACCATTTTCAATTTTTTAATTTAAATCAGCTTTGGTTTTCTCTACACTTTGTTTCTTCTTGGGGTTAATAATTAAGGGGACATTTTTTAAAATTATTTTTTAAGGTTTGTGCATATGAATTTTTTGTTGTTTTTCATCTTTTTATTTCATTACATACTTTAACATTGCTCTTTTCAATTGTATCACAAATATCTTTGTTTATGCTTTCTATGTGGTTATTTTTCTATATACACCATTGCAACGAATGCCACTTTCACCCCTTATTGCTAACTTGCATTTACTGCATTTAGCCATATTATTTCAATTTTCCTTTTTCGTCTCTTAATATACTTTTTTATTTTCTATTAAGCTTGAAAAAACTCCTTTTGTTAAGTATTTTGTTTTTATATTATAAAATCATATATATTTTATGTTTTTAATAATCTAATAATCTATTTTTAAAACAGTTTATTTTATTTATTTATTTATTTAATCAGAGCTTTAATATTTCCTTTGTTCACTAATAAAAGGAATACAGGTATTCCGGTTTAACAGTCCAAGAAGAAGTATACTGAATGGTACAACAAATCTTGAAAGAAATAAAATTTATAATTTATAACAAACAAGAAAAAAAAAAGAAAAGTAACTTACAAAACTAAACCTTAACAGAGAAGAATATCAAAATATAAATCTGGAAGGGTACGTAAAGAATTATAAAGCTGTTAGGCATAAGCAGGAACCTAGATAGAAAAAAATGGAACTAGAAAATATTTATCTAACAAACGTAAAAAAACTAAAAATTCTTCAAGTACATATATATGACGTACAGGTACATGACGATAATAATGACGCTTTTTGCTGTGAGTAATACCACCTTAGTTGTTGAAAACATCAATAGCATCAACGGTTTCGCTGAAATTGCTTTAGAAGACGTAGACATAACATAGAATAATATTTTACACATCATTGGCCTTAAAGAAATTCAGATTGCCATTGAAGGACTGGAGGAAGACACGAAAGTGTCAAATTTCAACGACAAACACTTTTTGAATGCGGAGGTAGAATAAGCAAGATTAAAACTCCAAACTATCATCCAAGACATCCAAGAGGACTAATAAACTTTATAGGAAAAGGAATGAAATGATTATACGGAACAATCCAATTCTTTAACAGGACAGAAATAGAACGACATTTATTTACAATTGATGATAACAACCATGCAATAATAGAAGACCTTAACAAAAATATGGAAATAAACTACGTATTTAACAAAAAAATTTCAAAGCTAAAAAAACAATAGAAAGCGACAGGAATCAAATTACTTCAAAATTAAATCAAATATCTAAGGACAACGAACAATTAAAAAATAAGCTCCAATATCCGGATATATTGTTAAGAATTAAAATTTTACTAGATAATATCGAACGGATGCAGAATAATCTTGTAGCTGCAAACACAAACACTATGACCAATATTACTAAGTGAAGAAATATTCCGTTACAATATCGATCTTTATAAAATGCAAAATACCAAATTAAGTGCAGTCCTATACAAGGGAAATAAAATAATTTTTGTAATTTAAATAGCTAAAGTTACACGGAAAATAAAAAGAACATTTTTTGTATCTATATTTAATGAAAACCGAGAAGAACTTATTTTTGAAAATAGAGAAAAAATTTAAAGATGAATAATACAATGTGTGATTTTACTAACGAAGTAAAAAGAAGAAATCTAAGAAAGTCTAATAATTATTTAAGGAAAAAGAACAAACAATTGGGAACTATATTACTATAGGCAAGGCTTAATAATCGTCAAAAATCATGTAAATTCTATGGTTTGAACAACATTTTTTTAAGAAACAATAACTTTAATTTAAGTAATATCACGTCTCGACTAACATTTGAAGAAATAGTACCCAATCAGGTCGAAAGTATATAAAAATTCGAAGAAATCAGATTTCATAAAAAATTCAACTACACTTTTAAAAGTACTTTCAAAAAAAATCATAGTGAATCAAGAAATCGAAGTGCAGTATAGCAGGACCAGTAACTGTTTGGAAATATAAGTACCTTTTTTGTGTGAATCATTTGACTAGTATTTAATAAATCTCTTTTCTAGATCGTTGTAAAACTAAAACAAATGATGCCTTCAAGAAATATGAAGGATAAAGTAAAGGAGGAGTGCATCAGTCATACCAGTGGCAAAAAGAGACGATTAATAAATTCGTGTGTGAGCCATCTCTTAAAAAAGACGTTTCTTTTTAATATGTATATTATAGTATTTTATTATTATTTTTTTAATATCAAAATGCTAACTAAAGTAAAGTATTTAAGTATGTATTAAAATTTTATTTAATAAAAAATAATTTGTTTATAAAATAAAAATTATATTTTCTTGTAAAAAGTATGAATCAATTTGGTAGTAAACTGTGACCTATATACACGTTACCCGTGACCGATATATGCATTAAGTTTGACTAGTCACCTGTCACCAATTTTCTATTCAACTTTCAGTCACATTTACGTAAACTGTGATTTAAGAACAGCAGTAGAGTGAGTAGGTTAGGTATATTTTATAGTCGAAAGAATTCATACGTTAGAAAGACAAACAACATCACACGTAAACGAATGTTTACATCAAATTTTTCATATTGGCCTTAATAAATTGATGCGATAGAGTGATGTGTCAAATGACTAGTCACTTGACCGTCATTGTTCTGGTAGGAATAACAAAAGTGGTAAACACAGGTCATTTCCTTTTTAAATAATTATGTTATGTTCTTCTCAAATAAAAAAATTACATTATAACAGAAAACGCCATAAGATTTTGATAACAAGAAATTTCTGAATCAACTTAAATTTACAATTACTGAAAAGAAGTTAATTAATATGTTAATATTATTTTCTTTTTTATTTTTCTATTATAATAAGATATTTATTAATTTTATTGAAGTTCTTATCATCGTAATACTTTAAGTAATATCCCAAAAATTCAATATCTTTATTTTATTTGTTAAAAGAAAAATGTATACAGCAGTAAAATATAAGCAAAATTAAAATACAAAAAAATTTGCAGAACTATGTTTTTTAAAAAATTTTTTTATTCAAATTATTTTACATTTGCAAAGTACAGTGTTTTTACGCTTTTTCATTTAGTCGTCTTTTACTTAGAGAAGAATGCACATGAATATTTTTGAAAAATAATATGCAATAAATTCTTTCAATTTTAATACCAAAAACTTTTGGTTAAGTGCCAATATTTATTATTTAGAATGTTCGGTAAAATTTTTTACTTATAAAAGTATAGATTTGTTAAAAACTGATAAATTATAATTTATTCTTTTATCAGTGTTATAGCAGACTAACTTTAAATCTCCATGCTGAGTGAACCATCTCTCAGATGTCAGATAGAACAGAGAAGCATGAACGAGAACACCTATATATTCTAGAGAAATTTTCCAATTAAAGTCTAAGAAAAATTTAGTGTTATAAAGTTCTGAAACGAATTAAAGAACTACGCGATAAAATCATAAAGGAAGCCAAAACGATGCTTAGCTATAATGGTTGGCCTAACACGGTATGAAAAGTCGGAAATCAATTCGCGACCATAATCATAAGTGTATACTTAGGGTTGTGTATTCAGCAAAGTAGTTGGAAGAATTTGAATTATGGAATCACCATAAAGGTGAAGCTCGACTACAATACACTAAAATAATATTTACTCATCAGTGCGACAGTCATTGTAAAGTTCAGCATATTTTACATAAGAATGTAGGTCTAAATGCTATGGAAAACTTATGGACTTATGTGAGAAATAGTATTGCGGGAAAATATCTGAAAAAAGCAACAAAGAAAGTATTATCCCATTCCTCCAATTCTAGCGGAGTATAGAAAATGTAATCCGTTAATAACTCATAACCTTGTAATGGTATAGAGCTCTCAAAGCCCTTTCTTGACAATACAATTTAAGTTTTTTTATTATGAAGTTTTTAATTCCCGACTTTAACTTCGTTTATAATTTTTTACATCTTGGTTATTATGTGAATAAAATGAAATAAAAAAATTTTGTTAACATTAACAATATACAAAATAATTAGTGTAATAGCCCACGGATTTCCACAGTACACTAGCTTGGCATACATGTGTGCCAACCTATACTACTAGTTCGCATACTACGAAAATGAACTTTGCATAAACATAGTATCACATACTACTGCTTATTAAACACAGCCGTTTAGGATTAAGAAATGGAAAACCAGATATGATTTTTATTTTTAATTTTTCTTTCTCTATTTCTTAAACACGATTAGCAGTAAAAACAAACAAAATTGTAGTACATATATTAAATGCTATCAAAAACCGTAGTCCACGTTTCGTTGTTAAGAAAACCATGCGCATGACAGGGATATAATGGTTGGAAACGAAATAATTTTTTTCTAAATGGTAACGAAGTGTACACATAAGTAACATTAAGAGTTTGTTAAAATTTTGAACATTAGAAAAAAATCCATAAATATTTTTTTAATAAAACACAGAGTTTTTATTGTAACCCGAACATTTATTGCTTACTTAAACTAAATAATATAAGTTAATGTGATTGAGGATCACATTGTAATAAACGAACTATTGATGGATCACTCTTTGCTCCTTCTATAAATTCTTCTAAACTCAATTTTCCATCTTTATTTCGATCCATTTGTCTAAAAATTTTATCAGTTCTTTTTTCTGGTGTACTTTCGTCTTCGGGCATCTTCATTACTGACCCTACCATTTTGTATATAGCCTAAAAAGAGAAATAAATTAAATATTGTAAGTTTGTAAATGATATTTTATTATTTTTTTTAAATATGTATTGACGGAAGTGATGGTGAATGAAAATTTATTTTAGTGGTTTTTTAAGCTAAAACATACTTGAAAATTAGGTATTTAATATAAAATATTATATAAAAAATATATAAAAAATTAATATAATATTTATTTTCTTTTTAATCGCCAGTTTTTATTAGCAAATAGGTATTTAGGAAGCTTATAATTATTTTTTAGGTAGCTTATAATTATTTTTTAATTATTCTTAAATTATTCATAACTAACAGTTAGTGGTGCCCTTACTATTCCAAATTTTTGTTCTTTTCTTATGCGACTATAAACCTCTTACGTATTTAGGTTGATTTATTAACAATAAAATTTAATCTGTTTAATTCGATTATCTGTTATATATTAAACCATTTTAGTGCTTCAAACCTTACTTTATATGTTTTCTTATACGTTAAATATCTACACACAAATTCAGAATGTGAAAGGTCAAATTTGAAAGAAGATAATTTTTGACATATGGATAACAAAAATGGTATTTAAATTTTAATACTCTGTCGGCTTTTTTTAAGTATTTCCATTGGAATTTTATTTATAATTGCTCGTAAGTTGGATGCCAGCACGCAATATTTCTCGTTGCTGGTCAAAATTTCATTTTTCAACGGCCCTATCTTTACCGTTCATAATAACTTTTCATTCACATATTAGATTTGTTATTATTTATATATTTATATATATTTACTTTTTGGTTACATTTATTGTTAGAAATTATTAGATCTTTCTATTCTATTTTCGGTTCCTATTCTTAGATTTAAATAAAACAAAATGTATACGACATATCGCCGAAATTTTTATTTATTTGAAAGTACTTTTGATGTAATTTAATATGGCGTATAACATAGTTCAAATATCATCCAATCAAACTTGGGTTATGTTGGCTTGCCTTTGGTGTCCAGCCAACGAAGTTGGTAATCGTTTACCTATGAACTTGCCGTTGACAGCGATGGTCTTGCCAACTTCCTTTACAATGATATATGGACACAAAATCGTCACCAAACAGTTACTTTTTCGAGATGTGGAGAGCTTTCGTACCAAAATTTTACAATTTCGTTTGTACCAATTCATCTAGAAATGGATTTCACCGCAGCAGAGGACATCGCGTGGCAACATTTTCATGAGGTCTTGCGTTTCATCGACCTGATGATCGAGTGGACTCGAACGGTAGGGCTGTTTTTACAATATAAAAGTGGCCAAACCGCGTACGGTGCCTGAACGGAACACATTTGGTATGTGTTATTATATATATATTTTGTAGTTTACACAAATATACTAATAATTATTGATTATTACAAATATTATAAACTAATTACGTAAAAAGAATTTAATTAAATATTAATAATATTAATTTAATTTAGCTACTTAAGTTCTGCCTTTGAAGACACTAAATTCATTAATTTAATAATTTATAATTAATTAAGAATCCTAATTCATTGAGTGCTTATAAAATGTTTTCAAAACTTTTTTCTAATAGGTTTGCTTTGAATGTTCATGGAATTAAAGTGCTCCTGTTGTGCTTTTTTGTACTTAGTGTAATTTGGGGACAAAAATTTAATTTGGGCCTAAAACTTGGATTTGGTTTTGGTGATTCTTTGGTTAGCTACTATGGTCAGTTGAAGTTGAAAAGTTGCAAATTACGGTCGAAATAACTATTTCGTAAAAAGAATAAATTTAAAAAATCAAGAATAATTAGTGTTTTACTGGTGGCGAAAAAAAATCAAAAAGAGGAAGAAAGGAAAATCTTTTCGAAAACCTTTTACCGATCTTGAAAGGTACCTTACTTGGAGGTGGTCTTGGAAAAATTCGGCAAGTATTTATTTATATATATATTTGATAAATTTGAATGTTGAACATTTTACGACAGATTATAGCTAAAAAATTGTTGCTATTATACACGGAATGTAGACAAATTAAAAAGTTGTCATAGCTTGCTGATGAAGAGACCGCAAGAGTTTTGGATTTGGTGATAAAGGAAGGAGTGCTATATCGACGTTAGCTTGCGATGAGGCTAAAAATAATGTCCCAGGTCATTGGCAATTTTGTTATCTCCTACTTCGTTTACCTCGAATATTCGTAAATTGCAGAAATGCAAACACAGACTGCTGAGCAGAATATATAATTAACTGACATTAGTGAAACAAATTCACTTTCGAAATCTTGCGTTAATATAACTGTCACGTCGAGAGTTTACTCTACTCAATTTAATGCCAAATTTTGGAAATGGAGTTCGATAATTCGGTTGGATTGTCACTGGAAAGTACAATTAACAAAAGGGCTTCATAGGACAATAACGTTTTTTGAGTATTTCGATAGAAAATCAGACTAATATTAATTCAATCGTCAACAAGTTCTGGGAACTGGAGGAACTTCCAAATGAATCAAAAAAAATTATTCAGAGTAGCAACAACAATGTGACGATAGGTTTAAAAATTCAATACGGCGTTTATTGTCAGGACGATATTTCTGTTGGATTCTTAGTTTAAAGCGACGAAAAGACGATTTTTCGCTGGAACGAAGACTGTCCAATGATGAGACAATGAGACAAATGTATCATGATTTCATGAAAGAGTATTTCAATTTTGGTCATATGTCGCTTTCGGATAATATGCCAGATTCTCCCACTGTTGCATTCCACAGCAATGTGTTCGGCGGCCTCAAAGTACAACTACTAACTTAGAATAGTTTTCAAAGCTTCTTGTAGAACTTCTCATGTGTTACTGAACGATCTTCGAATGGTTGGGGAGCGGACATGCAACTACAAGGTAATGCCATTGACAGGCTTTAACTTGGCAAAGCCCAGTGCTATCTTTGCAAGTACATGTCAAGCAGATCACATCCTCCGTATCTTAGATCAGGCGCTCCCCGGATACTGGTAGCTGGCATCCGCTAGGTACTTGCTAATGTGAGAAGGCAAGATCGACGATTTGGTACGACATTAGCTATAATTTTGTATGAATTTAATATGAATTTGATGATTTTGGGCTGGTTGTAGTTGGGTTCTGACGCCCTGGGGGAAATATTTTCCTCTGACGGTTTTCAGAAACTCCACTTCGCCTCTGTCCTGTTAAAACCCAAGGTTCTTAGTTCCGTTCCATTAAGTTGGCGTATAGGGGCAGTTAAGGTTACACTTCTGTTCAGCTCTCCGATCTGGCTCTGAATACCTGTACTCATGAGGTCAGGTGTCAACCCTCGCATGTCCTCTCTCCATGCATAGATAGCCATGGGATCATTTTAGTGGGTAACTATACTACGGGCTAAGATTGTATTATGGAGAATAATTTTAACTTTAACGATGTGGAGCATTTCAAAAGGAATGGTCGAGTGGCGCGCTCACCACCGACCGCGAACGCAACGGTTATGGTTTCAGAGCAAATTATATCTTTGGGTGAGTCAACCACAACGAAGGAGGTAACAGTGGAGACGATAATAGATTTCACACCAGAATACTGAACTAAAGCCACTGAAGAACCGCGACGAAACAGCCCTCCTCACTTGGAACTTATACACAAGATGAGAACATTAGAGGAGGAAAGCCTCGCTCAGTGCCGAGAAATCATGTGAAAAATTAAGGTAGCCATGATTCGGCAAAGAAGGGTCAGCAATGACATAAAAGACGGAGTCTCCGAAATTGAGGAGCAGTCCGACGTGATGGAAAGGTACAGGAAAAGCTGGAAAGCGGCCGAGGAAGAGCGAAATGTGCAACTTTCAACAGCAACAACCGAAGTCAGGACAACTGAACACAATGAAACGAGAATCCCACTGACAAGTGGAAAGAGGATAGCCGCAAGTCCTGCTGAGAGCACTTTGGTTGCGGGTAAGAAGATAAGGGAAAAAGAGCCAAATGAGTGGCAGCTGGTTCAGAAGAAACCAAAAAAAAAAAAACCTGAAGTAGTACAGAAACCTGTCACTAGAGCTGACAAGGAAAAGGAAGGAAAGCGATAGATCAAAGCCAGAAGCTTTTCTCATTAAACCAGCCAAGGGAAAAAGTTACGCAGACGTACTTAAAAATTTGCGTACTAAGATGCAGCCAAATGATGCAGCAAAAGTGAAGGGCATACGGAAAAACACACACAGGTGCACTCTTACTGGAGTTCAACAAAGAGGGAAAAATTCAAACCTCATTTGTGGAAGAAGTGAAGACTGTTCAACAAGCGGCTTCGGTTACTGAACTTAAGCCAATGACAACACTGGAGATTCGTGACCTGAACTCCGTCACGTAAATAGAGGAAGTGGAGGATGCAGTATAGAAACTACTCGATAACTCTGGTGAGGAAATGCGCATAAGAGTGACGACTCCTAACAGTAGGGAGCAGGTACGAGCGTTTGTGGCTTTGGCTGCTGAGGCTGCGGCCAATTTGCTAAATATGGGAACAATAAGTATCGGCTGGATACAGGCTAAAATCCGCCCTTGGGTGAGTGAGAAACGTTGCTTCCGATGTTTGACTGCAGGTCACAGAAGAGCAGACTGCAAGGGACCAGACAGAACGAGTTTATGTCTAAAGTGTGGCGAGACGGGGCACAGAATTAGGGAATGCACGAACACAGCCAAGTGTTGCCTATGCGTGAATGCGGAGCACAAATCCTTGGACCATCTTCCTGGTTCTAGGCGGTGCCCGGAGTCTAGTGCAGCGCAGACATGAGAATTCTTCAGGCAAATATACACAGGAGCAGAACGGCAGGCGCACCCTAAGAAAAGATTGTAACCGAAAAAGCCATCGACGCAGTTATCTCCAGTGAACATAAGCAACCATGAAAACCCTGTACTTACTTCCGCTCAATTCCAATCAAATATTAATGAATTAGATAAATGGCTAGATAAACGAAAAATTAAAATCAATACTAGCAAATTTATCCACATAACTTTCGCGCTTAAAAGGAAAAATCGTCCATTGAGCATTAATGGTTTAAGAATATCAGAAGAATACCACAAGTACCTGGGTATGCACCTAGATCGTCGTCTTACTTGGACCACATTGCGGCAAAAATAACTCAGATAAAACTAAAATCTGCCCAACCGCACTGGCTTATTGGACCGCGGTCAACTCTGGATTTGAATTTTAAGGTGCTCTTGTAAAGTTATGAAGCCAATATGGGCATATGGTCCATCCAGTTATGGGGAATATAGAAAAATATAGCTTTTAAGAATGATTATGTGTACTTCGTGGTACATCAGAAATACTAACATTCATACGGATTTCGAATTTCCACTATTAGGGAAGAAATCAAAAAGGAAACCACCTCGCATTTAAAATAATACCTTAATCACCCAAATTACCTTGCAAGAAATCTGTTGCTTTTTAAGGGTCATAGTCGTCTTAGAAAGCTACAAACTATGGATTTAGCATAACATATTTCCCTTAATATTTGTGAAACATTTGTTATTGCATTGGCAATGTCAATTATGTATGAATATTTTAGTTTTATGATTTAAAAACATATTGTTAATGGTACGAATTCCCCTCTTTGGTACTTTCTTATATATAATTAAAAAGATTGTATGTATTAATCTTTTGAATTTGTACATAAAAAAATTTTGTCTTTTATTATGAAATAAAATAAACAAAATAATATGTATTTTGAGTGACCATGTGGCGCAAATGCCCTTTTTCGTACATTCCTGTTTATACATAAATCTTTTAAATCTTCAATTTTTTTTAAAGAATTATAAGAAAGTTTTTTATTGTTATTATTCTAGCTAGAACTATTGTATTGGAATTTAATAAACAAAATCACTTTGAATAGAACAATATTCGACAGTGTACTTATATGTAAATTCCATAAATATTGACTCAGATTAAACCAAAAATGTAACATTCCACAATGTTATAAGAATAAATAAATAATTAAATAATAAGATGAAACTTAAGAAACAAAAATAACTCTTTTCAATTTCCTAATTGGTGCTTTTTTAATTTTGCATTACTGTTCCAAACACCTGATTTCGAGCAAGTGTCTGTAAATGAATTTATTTGCATTGTGTTGTGTGTAATGTGATTAAAAATTAAAAAAATTATATTGTTTTACGTTTTACTTGTACTTTTATAGTAAACTGTCTCAGTTTCCC
Source organism: Sarcophaga bullata (assembly GCA_005959815.1). Classification (NCBI taxonomy): domain Eukaryota; kingdom Metazoa; phylum Arthropoda; class Insecta; order Diptera; family Sarcophagidae; genus Sarcophaga; species Sarcophaga bullata. Next base: position 68,965 of record QOCX01000619.1, on the reverse strand, counting down.
GAACAAAAAATTGATTTTTATGGACTACCTTTGGAACGATACGCACGTACTTGATAGCTAGCTAGATCGGGAGATGTGGGAGGGGATCTTGTTCCGCGCGTCCAATTTCTTAAATAAAACCACAAACATAAAAAAAAATTACGTGCGATTTCAATGCCTCATTTAGGTCAACAATAAAAATAAATACGATATACAAATGTCTCGTCCTTGCCTGTTTCTCAAGTAGCGTTGTTGTTGTGCTACCGTCCCTGAACCCACCCTACCGTGGTTTTCGAATTAGGGAAAATTTGTAACGAAAACCCCTAAAAGGACTAAACCATACCTACGCCTATGAAGTTCTACATAACAATGAAAATTTATGTTTCTATCATATTAGAACAATTCTTATATTAAAAAAAAAATAATTCTTAAAATCAAATTAAATTATGTATAAATTGAAATTATTATAAAAAAATATTAATTAGCATGATATTATTATCACTACATCTTATCATAACAAATGATCAGTGATTACTAAATTCTTATTACAAAAGAGAAATTTAAGATATAGGCAAAACAAAGACAAGTATAACAGTTAAAAAATTCAATGAGAGGATCATCTTGAATTGCTCTTTTGTAATTATGGGAGAAAATACGTAATAGATATATCAGTGATGGTACACAAGTAATAGTACATTATTTGGTACTTTTTATTAATTATTTCTGCACACATCACGTGCTTTTAAAAATGCCATCACTGGTATATTTGTAGACACAAATACTTAAATAAGGAATGAATGTTGTATTAAAACAAAAATAATAATGGTTTTTTAACTTACAGTAGGGTCTCGATTCCAACGATGCGGAAGGCCTTCAGCTTCATTTGATGGAGTCGTTTTACAACAAATGTGGGTTTATGGATTTTAATATTTAAGTATTTAGGGTAGTACATAAGTAATTCATTTTTATAAGAAATAAGTTGGGTTTAGATATAGGAATATATTACATATAGGAAAAAAAATATAGTTCTAAATCGAAAATTTTGACATGATAAATATAATTGTAGTTTAATTGTATTTTATATATAGAATAAGTGCATGATGTTAGAACTGTAAATTATTTAAGAGAACATATGTATATATATATATAGATGAATTAATGGTATTTAAAATTTAAACAGTAGGGTTTCGAAGGTTAGAAT
>QOCX01000619.1:0-67775 GCA_005959815.1 Sarcophaga bullata | reverse complement strand
TTTATCACTAATAATGATAAACAATTTGGGCAAGATCTTAGTAATTACAAAAGTGACGTATTACATGTGTTCGTGTGTGTTTTCGCTAACCGAACCTTTACTCTCTCTTAACAGGCGAAAACCTCGTTCACTGCAACATGTGCACATTTATTTAAGGTGATATATTTTGCTAAATACACTAAAATTTTCACTTTAGAAGAAATATGCTGAAGCAAAAAGTTTTGCAAATCATTGTTTTATTTTGTCCTTTGTATTCAATAAAGCGAAGTCTATTCAGGTAAATATAGTTACAAGCTTAAAATTTTAATTATAGAAAACATCTTTTTTATGATACTCTTTTTTTATATAAAAAATTAAACTAAACGTTTAATTTATTTAAATAAAATGTAACTCTTATTTTCCAAAATATGGAACTTTGAATATTGTTATGTCAAATAGTCATTGATAGTGACAAATAAAAAATGGTTGCAGACAGACATGTGACAGATATACGAAATACTGCAGCTGATTTATTATCGGGAATTCAGGTGATTAAAGCAGTCGAAGAAAATATGATGAATTCATAAAAACAAACTCAATCAACTGATGAAGAATTGCAAGCCTTAATATAAACTCAAACCCTTCATCCATCCTAATGCCTCAAGGCCAATATATTGTGATGTAGTTACCGATCGTGTACAACCGTTCATTACTAAGGAGCTGCGCCAAAGCCAATGGTAGAGAGAGATTTTTTGACCAAGTATATAGAGGAACAGCAAAACTTTTGCTAGAAATTGCTTGCATTGCCAACAAAGTAAAGTAACACGACATACGTATTGTTTGGCATTCTCTTCTATCGGGAGTTTATCGATATTATTTAATAGTTGTTGGTCGATTCACCGGTGACCTGTTCCTTTCCCAATACCGCGTACTACATAAAAGCAACATAAACTCTTAAGAAAGAATATCTCGGTTCAGTATTTTAATTGACACTACGACCGACTTAGGTAAGTTATCCATTTCGAGAGAGGACATCTTGTCAGGAGAAACAGTGGGTAAATAACGCAGTCAGAAGAAGAGTGACTCTGATTAGTCTAACCTTCTTTTTGCTCAAAACCATTGAATGCATTGTCGCCAGCATGTTGGGGAGTCAAATATCTGAAAAAAGTTGGGTTTCAGACAACATGCCTATACTAAAAGAAGATCAATCGAGGCTGTTCTAACCGAAGTCACCACGTGTTGTTTTCTAAGTATATTCCCTTGCAGTCAGCTACGCGGCACATGCTCTGACCATAGCTACAATTGGGCATGCCCGCCTGATTGTGTAACCGATAAGTCCGAAATATATAGATCGTTTAGGATATCTAGCTTGGTGAAGCACTTTCGCTTATAGAAAACTAAAATAAAGACAATATCTGAAAGAAGGGCAGTAATGGCCCTCATATGAGGCGGCTCTTACGGCGTATCGACTTTCAGAGGTATGCGACTTTGGCAATTATTTTCAAAACGGTTAAGTTTTATTTTTATATGACTCTTTTTCGATTCTACCACAGCTGCGCCCATAGCTGCCAGATTTGACTATTTTCAGGTCCAAATATGTTGATATGAAGATTTATGCCCTTATTTTGAAGATTCTTAGAAATTCAAAATTTACATAAACTTTTCACTTTAGAATTATAAAAGCCACTAAGTTATATACAAAAATATGCAGTTTTTGCTTTTGAAATTTTATGTTAGCAATACCACATAGTTAAAAAGATAGTTATATTATTTTTTTAAGTTGTTTGTGAATACCTGCGAAGATTTTTTCTGTATTTTACACCTCTTTCATCTATTAAAACCCAAAAAAGCATTACTGCTAAATAAACTAAAATACACCTATCCCTCGTTTTGCACGATTTCGATTTAACACGATTTGTTGTTTCTCGTGTAAATAGAGGGAGGAAAAATATGTCGTTTTGCAAGATTTTTTATTTAAATGAAAACACAAATTTATAGTAAGTAAATAACTAAAACAACATTTATTTACTGATATTTTACTATTTTACTAAAAATACAGATAATAAATATTAATCTGGCAACATTAATAATGGCATTAAAAAGAGAATTAAATTCTAAAATTTACTACAGGTAATTTAACTATTTTTTTAAAATAACGATAATAAACATCTATCTGGCAGCATTAGCAACGATATTTAAAAGGAAATTTCTATTCATGAAGCCAAAATAAGAACAATAAAAAGGAATGAACTCACTATCAGAAAAAGTGTTGCAGATAGGTTTGATGCGTCTAAGAGTACAACATCGTACGTTCGAGACAGTGTAATTAAAAAATGGAAAAGGCGTTAATGATAGGATTGAGGACCAAACCCAAAACCTAATTCCTATTGATTCTAATGCTATTACAAATAAAGCATGAAAAACTTAATAATGAACTACCATCAACTTCTTCGTCAGCCAAAACATTTACAGCGAGTCACGGTTAGTTTGAACATTTCAAAAAGCGTCATTCGTTACATAATTAAAAATTAAAAGGCCAGCAAGCATCGGCAGATATCATGCTGCAAAAGAATATGCCGCAAAATTTTTTGAAATTATTACTGTTAATTATTACACTCCTGACCAAGGCTTTAATGCAGACGAGATGGGTCTATTTTGGAAAAAATGCCTAAAAGAACCTTTTTATCAAAAGCTCAAAAAATTGCAAGTGGTCATAAAGCTGTCAAAGATCGTATAACAATTTTATTCTGTAGTAATGCATCTGGGATAATATAATGAAACCATTGGTTATACATAAATCGAAAACACTAAGTGTTTTTAAAGGAATAAATAAAAATAACTTACCGGTTTATTGGATGAGCAATAAGAAAGCTTAGGTTAGAGCTGTTATTTTTCGTGAATGGTTTTACAAAATGTTTGCCCCTGATGCAAAACGGTATTTAAAAGAAAAAGGATTGCCCTTTAAAGTGCTCCTTGTAATTGATAATGCACCAGGTCATCCTCAGGATTTAGAATTTGAGAATGTCCAACGAATATTTCTACCGAAAAACACAACTTTTCTACTATAGCCCTTAGAATTATTTAAACATTTAAGACGTTTTATATTAAACGTGCATTTGCTTATATTTTAGAGCAAATTGATAATGCTTGAGTTGCAGTAATTTAAGCATGAAAAAAATTTACATTAGATTGTTTAAAACATGTAGGATTATCATATACCGAAATAAAAAATTCACCCTTAAGGGATGCTGGAAAAAACTATGGATCGGAATGTGTGATAATAATAATTCTGGTGATCTTCTAGAACATGAACGAACACAAATAATTGATTTAGCCCGAACAATGAAGGTGAAGGTTGTTAAATTTGCTGAGAGAGATATTTTTGAACTAATTGTTGACAAAGAATTGGATATAAATAAACTAGTTGGTATAGTTAATGAAACTGATGAGGAAAATAATGAGTCTGATGAAGATGATTCACAAATCGTTGAAATGACATTACAAAATATTTCTGACGGTTTTGAATTAGGCCGGAAATTAGGAGATCATTTCCTACAATATGATCCAAAGGTTGAAAGAATTCTTAAATTTCAAAAATACATTTCTCAAGACTTGACCCAATATCGGGAGGTATATAAAGAATTAAACAAAAACACATAACTAAATATATCTCAAAATCCCCACATGCCCACATCGAACCAGAAAGCATTGAGGTATCCAGCAATGATTCGCCACCAACCGAAGAAATACGATTAGTTGTCGAAGAAAGTGATGCCGAATAAATATATGTAGATACTAGACGTGTGCACAAGACGCTTAAAAATTTACATTATTGCATTTTTCTCATGAGCGAATATTGACTGCAGTAGCAAATACAAATAAGAGTGAAGCAAAGATAGAGTACAACAAAACTAGTGCACACAAAAACCATTGTACAACAGTTTAAAAGACAGTTGTGTGAAGTGTACAACAAAAATATTGTCATCTTCATAGTGTCACAGCGTGCATTTCTTCTTTCAGTAAATTGGAAATAAAATATAACAAGAAAGTGCCGAATGTTTTGCTCTCGGGAGCCGAACATCTTTTGAGTGTCGTCGCAGTCTGATCGACAACTAAAGCATAAGCAATGTGTCTGAATTCTCTCTGCACAATTGTGCTATGAAATGGTAATCCCTTGTATAGATACACTTATGTACGAATATTTTTCAACTTGAACACTACTGAAATTCCTTTGACAATACTGAAAATTTTATTTCAGTAGTGAAATATGCTCCTACAACACAAAGCATATTTCCGTTACTTCACAGATCAATAAATGCAGCTGTACACTTTGAATTAAAGAGAAATACATTTCAGTGTACTCGTAAAATCAAGAACAACAGAAAAGAGAACAATTCAGTATTGCATTTAGTGAAGGGTAAGCTAACAAAATGTTTTGCGCATACGTCTACCAGATACATATATTGAAATTGGTTGAATATAACTTATTTTTTTGCTTAACAGTGTATGTATTGATATTTTGTTAATAAAATTTTTATACATATGTATACTTTTGTGTTTTCTCTTATTCGTATTGCATTTAATTTTTAAGTTTTATGAATTTTATAGCTATTTTGGTTGTTAAATAAAATGAAATTGTTTTTTTTTGTTTGCTTTGTTACGTTATTCACTTTAAAACAAATGAAATTATATTTAAATAATACTATATACACCAGTTTTTGTAATTTTTTCGATTTGCACGTTTTTCCATATAAATTTTTTTTAATTCGTTTTACAAGATTTTCTCAGGAACGTATCTATCGTGCAACATGAGGAACAGGTGTAGTAAAGTACGCATTATTGGAAGAAAATTTGTTTGAATAATAAATACATATAATTTATTTAAAAATAATGCACAAATCCTGCCAAAACATCAATAACATGAGCAGTTATGTAGGTATTAGAGGTCGCCGTAGTCTAGTAGGTAGTGTGTTGGAGACAAAACGAAAATATGAAAATATTTCTTCGGCAAGTTCCTGTCAGCAGACTTCAAACCTCTGAGAGCTAATAAAATTACCCTGAAAAAGTTTCTCAAATATCTGTCGTTCGGAATCGACTTTAAATTGTAGATTCCGCCACATATGTATAAAATTAACGCACACAACATACATGTTAAGTGTTATGTATTTATATATATTGTTACGTTTCTACCTTTTAAGAACGTTTGAAATATGAGCTCGTAGATTGCAAATAAAAATAAAAAATAATTTGTGTTTAATTTTAATTAAATCCTTTATTAATCACACAATTTTGTGTACCACTGTTTACAACTTGTTTTAACAACAACAATTGCTTTATTTGTTATTCCCTTTGTTTATGCCCTTTGTGATAAACAATAACATTTATTACACAATCGTTCTATAGATCTTTGTAATGGCGATCTGCAAACCATGATTGCTTTCTTCACACGTACAGCGTTTTCACACAAAACTGACTGAACTTTTCTCTCCGACTTTGCATGCTTTGCCTTACCTTTTTATATAGCGACGTAAACTTCGCCTTCACGAGAATTCTATGAATGCAAGCATGTTGTTTACACTCAATGTAAACACGTTGTAAGCATGTTGTTTACATTCAATGTAAACATGTTGTTTACATTCATACATGCTTTCTTCTTTGTTGTTGTATCTTGTTTACGTTCGTCGCTTCAGCGTTGTTGTTGTTTGTTGTTTACTTGTTTATTCCTTTATTTCGTTATACTGATGTTGTTATTTTATTTTTGTTTATTCGTTGATGAAGTAAACAAGTCCTTTGTTTTGTTTTGGTAACTTTTATTTAACATTTTAATGTTAAACAATGTTACACCATCTTCATTATCGTAATAATATTTTCTTATTAACTGTATGTATGTTCAAAAATTTTCTATCGGTCGTCATCATACATAACTCCAGCTAGCCCTTTGGAAACATCACCTACAATGTTATTGGTTTGAATTTGGACTTTATTGTTCTTATCTTTATTTTAACTATTTCTCTACTATAGAAGTCCAAATTTGTTACGTTCTTTGCAATCTGATCTACGATATTTTTCCCTTACTTTTTATAAATTAAATGAAAAATTGTAGAACTTTTCTCTCCGTAATTTGAGTGTATTCTGTTTCCACAGTTCTGTAAATTTACATTTGTTGTGTACATTTTGGTTCTTCTTTATGCTCCAAGCTGTAATTTCTTATAAAACCTGTTTTCCTTGTTTCCATGCAAAATTCTCTATTGCGATTTTGTTACAGGATAATATAATTTTTTATTTTCAAGTCACCTTCTGATAATTCCATGATCTACGCTATTCCTGTATATTTCATATACATATATTTAATTTATCTTAATTTTTTACATATTTTAACTTTTTATGACTCTTTCAACTGCACCAGTTAAAAATATATTTTTTTCAATTAATTTGCTATTGGAAATAAATTTATTAATTAAAATTAATCTTAAGACTTAATTAAACCGAAATTTTAAATATAATTTAAGTTCAGCAAAAATAAAAAATTACCAGTCGTTAATTTTAGCTATGTGTATCTTGCGCTGTCATTTTGTAATCTCGACGTAATGGATTAAAATATCTCTACAGAGTGTCAAATGACAATTAAGGCAATTACATATTCCTGGACGTGCTATTAAAAATTGTCCTGAACTGATATCACTCCAGGTATGAATTGGCACGCATTATAAGCATTTAAGAGCAAGCTGTCAAGTGGACTGATACGTCACATAGATTATTGTGGATTAATAATACAGTAGGAAGAATTACAAAAATATTTTCCGGTTTTCATGAGTATTTTAAAACTAAATAAGGGCAATCTAAGTATGTTGATGAGCGTCCTCACCAGAGATTAGCAATGAGTATTCCAAAAGATGAGGAAATTCGAATCATACTCATAATTTCTGATACTTATACGCATTCATACTTATTTTAATATTGTTTCGAAAATGGAAATGGTGTAACATCGTTTAACATTAAAATCTTAAACAAAAGGTACAAAAACAAAAACAACGGACTTGTTTGCCTGATTAACAAATAAGCAAAAATAAAATAACAACATCGATATAACGAAAAAGGGATAAACAAGTAGACAACAAACAACAACAACGCTGAAGGGACGAATTCAAATAAGATACAAAAACAAAAAAGAAGAAATCTCGTATGAATGTAAACAACATGTTTACATGTGCATGTAAACAACATGTTTACATGTTTACATTCATTGAAATTTCTTGAAGACGAAGATCAGAACCTTTGCCTACGAGAACATTCATCAGACTCTTTACGTCGCTATATAAAAGGCAATGCAAAGCATGCGAAGTCGGAGTAGAAGTTAAGTCAGACTTGTGTGAAGACGCGTTGCGTGTGAAGTAAATCAATCGTGGTTTAAAGATATTCGCTACAAAGATCGACAGAACAATTGTATAATAATTGCTATTGTTTATCGCAAAGGGTTTAAAAAAGTGAATAACAAATAAAGCAATTGTTGTTGTTAGAATCAGTTGTGAACAGTGGCACACAAAATTGTGCGATAAATAAGGAATTTAATTAAAATTAAACACAAATTTATTTTCATTTTTATTTGCAAAATAAGTATGACCGCGTACGAACACTACCATACTCACTAGAAGGTTGTGTGTTTGCTCTGTTTGCTGCTCTGCTTTTTTTGCTCATGACTTTTTTTCTTTTGGTGTAAATGCAACAATAACTAGGACTATAAATTTTGAATGTTTTAAGTATTTTTCTAAATTCATTAATCTGAATAAGTAGGAGTATGAATTAAACTTATTTCGAATGTTATGAGTTCGATGTCAGCTTTGTACTCATACTCATTGCAGCTTATACTTATAAATCAACGTTGTAGTGAGTACGAATCAGAGTAGTTAAATTTCAATTTGACTCCCTCATACTCAAAATTTCATGAGTACTTGTGAGTAGCGAAAAAGTGATTCATTGCTGATCTCTGATCCTCACGGGACTCCACCTTACATGTACAGCTAAAGTATTTTGGTTTGGTACAAAAGGATAAATGCAGGCCAGGTAGTGAATGCATTAAAATAATTGAGCACTTTTTGTGTCATTGCCCAACTTTCGTAAGCTCGACCTCCTAATATATTAGCTATTAAACTATACCAGGCATAACTCGTCTCAATAGAGTGGTCTGGAAGAAATTAGGAAATTAGGAGGATAGATGTATGTCGATAACCAAGATACTGATAGTTGGTCTTCTTTACTTCAAGATACCTACTTAGGTCGAAATTTACGCAAGCTAAGAGTTCATCACCTGAAAACTTAACCATACCATCCACAATCGAATAACATGATATAACGCTGGCAATGCATTTAAAATTTGTTTACATGCTACTTTACGTCTACCGTTAACCGTAATTGAAAACCCTTACAATTCTGAAGAAGACCTAGTGCACACACTCAGAAATATAACGGAAAGTTTGAGAACTTGTTTAACGCCCTCGTACAGTGGGACATTTAAAGTAATTAAGCGAATATTTACATATTGCGGAAAAGATTTCCATTGATCATTTAAAATTAGCATTTAATTCTTCGGAAGCTAACATCGTCAACGTCAATACGCACTATTATATCATTTCTCACAGTAAACCCGCGAGAATTGGCAGCATTAAAGAAAAATATTTTTGGCAATACTAACTCTTTGAGTAATCTGTACAAAACAGAATTTCATAATATTTATATGAATGATGTGATTATTGTATGTTGAGTGACTTTGCGGCACAAAAACTCTGCTTGATACTCACATGTTTATGTATATCAAACATTTAAATTTTTGCATGATTTTTTTCTTTTGCAATAATTTTTCTTTCACTTTTAAATAATAAAAAAATAATTAGAAATAATTTTAAAGAAATAAGTACTTATTGTTATGATTATATTTTGAACAAAAAAAATTGATACAAAATAAATATATAATTTTGAGTGGCAAAGTGGTATAAATGCTCTTTTTTTTAGTGTTCTCTTATATCTTCAAAGTTTTAAATGTTTCAATTGATAATTTCTTAATTTTTATTATTATGATTGTAATGTATTTATACATAAATCTTTTTAATCTTGAAAATTTTTAATACGTTATGATAACTATAAAAATGTTTTTATTATTATTTATATATTTAATGAAAAAAATTTTAAATCCAATAGAACAATACTCGATACTGTGAATTCCATAGATATTGACTCAGATTAAACTAAAAATGTAATATTCTATAAAATTACAAGAATAAATAGTTATAATATATAAGAAGCGAATATAATTTTCTCTTATTAATACCTAATTAATACTTCTTAATTTCGCTTTTACTTAACAACACTCGTCACTGTTCTGAACGACTGACTTCGTATTAAAATAAATGTTTAAAAAATAACAATTTCATTTGCATTGTGTCACGTTCGTGTTTTGCTTTTTGTTCTGTGTTTAGTCCTGCTAAAAAAGTAAGTGAAAAAGATATGTCAAGAAAACAAATTAAAATATATTAATAAACAAATATTTATTTTAAGTATGTGATGAAAAGCTAATTCTTATTATCCAGATAAATGAATGTCCCTTTATTAAGTTTTGCACAGGCTACAAGTGGGCGTAAAGAAGGACAGCGTTTGGCAGCTAACTACGAAGCGAAATTGATTGATGATAAGCGAAATATTCCTATAATAAAAATGTTATTAAAGTCATTTAAGGTATACAATATTAAAACAATAACTCCATCACTGCCATAGCTTTCGAAACTAACGCATCATACATTCCCATCAGTACCAAGCTAAAACATATTTTGTAGTTATAAAACATAGGAGCAGGGTTGATTTTCAAATTAAGGGTTGATTAAAATCTGGCTAGCTCAAATACATTAGAGACAAAACGTGCTAAAGTATTTCGCACATATCCAGTGCTCTAGCTTTCCCAATCTAATGACCCCACGCTATTGACTGCAATGAACATTCATGCCCTAGATGTCTACCAAAACTTGAATAAAGGGCCTTAATCATCCGTATTGATCGGGCCCAGAAGCAGTACGGATAATTGATTTTCACGGTTAATCGAATAACAAGATCTTACTACCCGCACTTCTCAAATTTCAAAATTAAACTGATCACTTGTAAATGCTTCTGACTCATCGTATGCAAAAGGGGAATTTCCCGTTTTTATGTTTATTATATTGTAAGAATAAATTTGTAGTTAATAAAAAATTCTGTCAACGGATAATAGAGATAATACCGGATCACGGATAATCTGGGCCCGACTGTATTTTATTTCACTATGAAAATTATTTTTACCTACAAAGGGTTATTTCCAGGCTTTTTTCTACCCCAATTCTTTGCTTGGGTCTAACTAGTCATAATAATCTAGGACCAGTAACAACTTATATATATCCGGAATTAATCTGGTGTGCTTAAAGAACTGTTCTTTGTCAACTTTTTCACACTTATCAACATTTTATATTACATCCCGATACAATATAATATTTGTTAATTGACCCAGTACCCTATTTTCTACAGCGGCGTCCAAGTGCTGATATTTTTTTTATAAATTCACGAGATTTGAAAATTTTATGTCAACAAATAAGTCAACCAGATCCATTACAAACCGCATTAAATTAGTCTTTTTAATCATAAATGGAATACAACAGCTTTTCACCTTTTTCACATTCTTTGTTAACCTACGTCACGTTTTTACCGGCTCTAAAACTATACAAACGTACATACATTCCATTTTCTACGTTTGGCTAACTAGGATTTCAGTCTTTTGTACTTCGTCTACGATGTCATACATAATTTGTTAACACATTCTGTAAATAGGTTAATAGGTTAAATGTAATAATATAAATCAAAATGATTATTATTAACATAAATTTATATCTGTTGTCATAATATATTACAACCTACGTGACAAAGATAACTTAATATTTGTAAAAGCAGTTCTGAAAAATTTAATAAACCGCAAGGATTCTCTTAAACCTTTAATGCAAATCTGAAGTACTAAATTAAAAATGTTAATGTCGGCTTAGCCTTTTTTTGAGAATGAAAGTTTGAATGTTCATTAGCATATGCTGAGTTATGCTGTTATTGCGTATGTGCATAATAGGCTTTTCTCAAAATAGTAAAATTGCAATAATTGCTTATCTTTACGTTTATTTCGTGGAAAATTTGCAATAACAATAAGGTCATCATAATTTATTTAAGCAAATTTAAATAAATTGGAAGATATCTTCAAGTACACTTTGGCGCTTATTGTAAATGTAACATAGTTCATCAAGGCTTAAGCCAATAAGTTTTTTATTAAAAACTTGAAAAAAAATGTTGTGATTTTAATATACAGTTTATGATCTCAATTTGACATCAGCAATAGCATAAGTACAGATTGCAATGAGTATGAGTACAACGTTGACATCAAACTCATAACATTCGAAATATGTTTGATTCATACTCCCACTCATTCAGATTCATAAATTTTGGAAAATGCTTTTCCAATGCTTATAAATGATTCCGGTGATTCGAATCATTCATCAAAATTTACAGTCATAGCTATTGCTGCATTTACAACAAAAGAAAAAAGACACACAAGCAAAAAACACTCGTGTGGTAGCGGATTAGAATTCTACCACAGTGGTTTCCTGCTTGTCGTAAAAGGCGACTAAATGGGAGGGCGGAGGTAGAGGGTGCAGATTAAAAGTCTAGCATATATCTGATGACACCGACCCTTCAAAGCGAAACAAAGCCGCTCAGAAAACCTCCAAGACCGGATGCAATGATAATAAAACCTGCGGAGAAACTCTCATTCGCAGATATTCTAAGGAAGGTTAGAAACGACCCGGACTTTAAGTCAGTTGGTGAGGATGTTCACCTTATGAAGAAAACACAAAAGGGTGAAATTCTGCTGGAATTTAGAAGGTCGAAGTTGAAGACCATATTGTCCGATGATGTAGAGGTCAGAACGATAACCCAGGAGACAATATTTGAACTGCGATACCTGGACGAGGTAACCACAGAAGATGAAGTAATAACCGCATGGAGTGAACACATAGGGGAATTACACCTATCGGCTATCAAAACTATAAGAAGTGCTCCGGGTACCCTGACAGCAGTAATTGCAATACCGACGAAGCTGGCTTACAGGGCCGAGGAAGTGGGCAAAATACGTGTCGGGTGGACAGTTTGCCCACTAATGAAGAAAGTGAATCCTAGGGGATGCTACAAGTGCCTCGAATTTAGACACGTATCAGGAAATTGCCGCAGTAAGTGTGATTGGTCAAAACACTGCTTTAGGTGTGGAGAGCAGGGACACCTGGCTAAAACTTGTCGCGGTGTCCCTCACTGCCTACTCTGTAGAAGCGACTAAAGTGTGGATTCGAAGCATGTAACGGGGGGACCAAAGTGGCCAGAATTTCTGGCGGCTCGACGGAAGTTGGTGAACTTTGAAAATGAGTCACTATGGGTGACATTCGATTGGCTGGAGGCACGAACGACAGGGCGATGGAACTTATGCGTTGTATAACGGAGACCTGTAGTGCGTCTATGTCGAGGAAATTTTACCTGACGGGCAGGAAAAACGTTTATTTGTGAAACGCGGAAATAACTGATCTAAGGCGGAAATGAAACCGAGCGCGGAGGATATTACAGAGGGGAAGGGGTCTCAATGTCTTCGTGGAAGTTCGGGAGAGATACAGAGTGCTCAGATCTAACCTTAATTGGGCCCTTGAGAGAAAAAAAAGGTGTTATAGAGAGATGTATGCCGATGTGGACAAAAATCCCTGGGGCATTCGTTATATGCTGGACTGCTTTCGACCACCTGCAAAGGAAAGTGCGGAAAAGTTGCAGTCAATTGTTAAAGGCCTCTTTCCACAAAGAGCCGAGATTACGTGTGCCGTGCGGGACAATGGGTCCCATGAAGAAATTCCTGAGGTCAGCAGTCAGGAATTCAAAGCAGTATGAAAGGAGATACAACTCAGGAAAGCGCCGGGAATTGGTGGAATCCCGAACATCGCTCTTAAGGTGGCTATAGAAAGAAATGTTGATATGTTTAGGTAGGTTTTTCGTTCGTGTATACAGGAGAGGACATTGCATAGAATATTGAAAAGACAGTGGTTCTCATTGCGAAGGGCAACGGCGCGCGGGATGCAATTGCTGATGAGATTGGTTAGATCGATTGCTCTATATGCAGCCCCTATATGGGCCGAGGCCATGGATAAGAAATCATATAGGATAGGAGTGGATGCGGCATACAGGAGATCTGCCCTCCGAGTAATTTCTGCCTTCCGCACAGTATCTACGGAAGCGGCCTTGGTGATTGTGGGGATGATGCCGCTTCAAATAATAGTAGATGTAGAGAGGAGAAAACATTTGACAAGTAGAAGAACGGAGCTAGTGCGCCCTGACCAGTTGACTGATGAATAGGTGGCAGCACGATTGGTCTTCTTCCACAAAATTAAGATGGACCCACCGATTAATACCAAATATAGAAGAATGGACTAGTGGGAAACATGGCCAGGTAAATTTAAAAAAAACATTCAAGTGAATATTGTAGTGTTCATACGCGATTCATACTTATTTTGTGATTCTTGTATATGTTAAGTCATGGAGTAGAAATCGAAAACATCGTGTGCAGTTTAAGTATGATTATGATGAGTACTTCAAACTTTGAATATGGGTAGTATGAATATGCTAATAAAATAAGTATGAATGTGTATAAGTATCAGAAATTATGAGTATGATTCGAACTCATCATTTTGAATACTCATTGCTGATTTCTGATCTCAACCCAGTTCTTTCTAAAGTTGACTTATATGGTCATTGCTTGTATTGTATGTATTTAATGAAACTGTAGTTGCTTATAGAAGCTCCTTTTAAGGCTTCCTGAATAGGATCAATTATATGAGTTTTAACGTCATTTACCATATCAACAAAATTTATATTTGGGTTTACAAATGATGATAATTTACTGGACCCTTCTCGGTACAAGTTTTGGATTCTAATTTTAAACTATTTTTATCTCTTTATAGTTCCTGCAACCTCAATAAGAGAATGGGTGAGTTTACTTATTACATAAAACGCAGAAAAGTTTGTCTTTTCAATTAAATTCAATTAATGATGATTTTTCAGTATAATAACTACCTACCTCACATTGCAGTTGTGTTTAATTTTTTTAAATTGATTTCAGTAGACTGCAGTTATTGGATAGATGTTGGATACTGGAGGAGATAATTTCGATTTTATAGGTAAATGGTCTCAACACATTCAGCTGCTAGTAGAGAAAATCTATTTTATACCTGGCCTTCGTTGTAGCATTATGTATTGTATATAATAATATATGTATATGTTTTTTCCATCTGAATCTGTATTTTAGGCCTTCAAATACAGTTATCAGTATTGCAAGTATTGAATTTGTTGTACTTTGATGTTTGTTCTCACACTTATTCGCTAGAAAGCGAAGATCACAACTTGGAAGATTTTTCGACACATAAAAAGGGTTTTACTTACTTTTTTAAAATTGGGATCAATTCCACATAAATAGAAGTTGTTTGAATCGTTCCTGACACAAGGTTACTAGTCCTACTCCCATTTGTGCAAACATACACATACATAATTGGCCATTACAACCCTTCAGTCAGGATTACGACCTAGCTTCTCACACCACTTATGCTGTGTGTGTTAATTTTTACATGAGTGGCGGGACCTACAGTTTAAAGTCAACTCCGAACGACAGATTTTTTGAGAAGATTTTTTTCATGGCAATTTTATTTACTCTCAGAGTTTTTGCCAGAAATCTGCCGAGAGGAAGTCGCCGAAGAAATATTTTTTCATATTTCTTTTTTGATGACTGACCGGGGATTCGAACCCTGGCCTTTCGTCTAATAAGCCAACACACTACCTACTAGACTACGGCGACCACATTTGTGCAAACACATGCATAAAAACTGGGTATTAAAAAATAAAGTTATTTTATTTATTTCTTTTATTCTTTTAATAATACCGTTTTTTTTAATAATATCGTTTTTTAGTTCAAACATCGCACAGTGTAAGATTTTGAATATCTAGCTGGACAAACGTCGTTTTTTTGAGTTTCAATTTGAGTAAATATTTTTATCCAATATGAGAGAGCACTTGCTATAAAATAAGAAAATGTAAAAACTTTGCTTAACTTGTCAACAATAACATTATAACAGTACTTTAAACTTGTACGTTTTTGAGTGAATTTAAAACAAGAAAAGAGTTACATGAAATTGCTCATCCTTAAAATCTTGTAACTTTTGACTGGATTGGAATTTTTAATAATTTTTGTTTTCTATTGAAGCTCAACTTATTAGCTATTGATATCATCAGAATTCACTTTTAGAACCTGGAAAATTATTTTTGTTTTATTTCATTTAAGCAATTATCTTTTTGGTAAGTTAAAAAAATTCTAAAATCGATAAATATTTTTCTTCATAACACTTCAACACTAAATTAATTTTATACGAACGTCTGAAGTACGTACTTTAAGGCATGTACAAAATTCTTCCGAGATTTGTCGATTAAGAAGTAAACAAATAATGAGTGATAATACTACACACCACGAACTTTTTGATATATGGCTAAGAACACCCGAAAATGAAAGGCTTGACGGTTCCGTAAACTATATATGTGGAAAAATAAGCAGTAGTCCTAATTCTCATACTGATTATGAGAACTTAGAACGTTTTATAGAAAATGTGTATATTCGTTTTAAATCAAGGTGGAAAGCGATAAACCGCACACGACAATTGTCGGAAGAGACCTTAGAAGCCAGAAACAAACTCCAACGAAACTATCGGGAATATTTCAGTCGTAAAACTTTTATAACTGATACTAATAGAGATTTAATAAACAGACTTTTAATAACATCTACTCCATATACTAACAATTTGCGAAGACATCCTGTATATAAAAAGGCTGCATTGACCCCTGAAATATTGCAATTATTGA
Source organism: Sarcophaga bullata (assembly GCA_005959815.1). Classification (NCBI taxonomy): domain Eukaryota; kingdom Metazoa; phylum Arthropoda; class Insecta; order Diptera; family Sarcophagidae; genus Sarcophaga; species Sarcophaga bullata. The sequence continues at coordinate 51,812 of QOCX01000619.1, read as the reverse complement.
AAGATCCAGAAATAGCAGAATAAAATCATGAATTTTAGAATTTCGTTCTTATTTTAATTTATATGTATGTAGATATGAAATTTATTCTTATTTAAAAATTAGTAAAGATTAAAAAAATAAAAAAATAAAAATTAAAAAATAAATTGTTATTTCTACCTCTTTATTATTTATTTGAAACCGTATCATGCATACTCACTGCTTATTAACTTTTTGATTATCCAAAGCGATTAAAATTAGAAATAAATTTTTGCAGTTGTATGAGAGGTGGGCAGTGGTCCAATGTCGCCCAATTTTTTGACAATGGTTCATAATGGCCTAGTAACACCTTGTACCAAAATTTATAAGTCCAGCACAATTTTTTTCCAAGATATTTAATTTTGTCTCCCTAGAATGGCTAAATCTTAAACTGTGCATCGGGTTGAAGTTTTTATTTATGTTTACTATTACTATTACATTATTAATTGCCATGACTCATCTTTAAGCTGTAGGTCCCGCCAATCATTGACAAAGTTGGTGGTGTCAGAAGCAAGGTCATAATATTGGCTAAAGAGTTGTAATGACCAATTAAGTAAAAAGTTTCTCATATTCAAAAAATCCAAGATGACTAAACAGGTCATAATAACATAAGGGATCTCAACGTGACTTGAGTCAAATTAGAGATTGTAAATTAATGTGAAAAAACTCCTGCTACTGAAAAAACTCCTAATCCATCAAAACCCTTGGCTCGTAAAATATAGAGGTAACATTCGTATCCAAAAATGGGACAGAATATCTCTTATTCCCGCGCAAGAAACCTAATGCTTTAAAATATAAGCAACAACGAAGGTTAAGTTTATACTCGATGCTAATCGGTCGCAAATGGATTTACATAGAATACCTCCTATCATCTCAACTTATTATAAATGCAAATTAGACTATAACATTTATAAAATTTGCTAGATTAATTAAATGATGTTGTATTTCCGTTACTAACTCCAATTATGTATTATCATTTACTATTATTGCCATTTACAGTACGATTATTATTTTTAACACCCTTATTTATAATCTAATTGTTTTTACTTAAAGAATTATTATTAGTACTATATTTGCTATTGTTATGTTAGTTAATAATACCAAAAGATTATAAATGTATTAAGATACTTACGGTAACAATTTCAAGCATTTCTTGCCGTGATATATACCCATTTCCATCTAAATCATACATTGAAAATGCCCATTTCAATTTTTGTTCCAATTTTCCTCTTGAAGTTACACTTAAAGCACAAAGAAATTCTCTGAAATCAATTGTGCCGTCTCCATTAGCATCGAATGTTCGAAATACATGTTCTGCAAACTGTAATCATAAGAATTAATGGATTTGGTGAATTGAATACATCCAGGAAACATGTTAAAAACTTTGAAAATGAAAGTTGTTTCAATAAATAAACACATGTAAAATATTTATATGATACCAAATTTTTATCCGATTTTATCAAACGGAAGATAATCTCTTCAATAACAATGTTGCGAGATAAACTTGAACGAAACGACAAACCGAAAAGTCATCATTGAAGATCTGACTATTAGTAGTTCAGTTCCCTGAGGAGTTATTATAAGGTCCCCACAGAATGCGTTGTTAACGATGACCTGCACGGAACCGATAAATGTGATAAAACTGAAGTTGTCATCTTTCAGAAAAAATACTGTAACTGCGGCGATAACCATACCACGAATTACAGATCTTGCTCGGTTTATGCATTCATTAGACGCTCTGCGATACAAAAAATTAGCACTGCTCCGTCACAGGTGTAAATAATAACTAAGTAATTCACCTTTAATAAGTAAAAAAAACTCATTCTCTTTAGAATTTTCAGTTATCCTTTATATGATTGTAAGGCTCCTCGACGTAGAACATGCGTTACTTCCAAGCAACTAAGATCTGCGTTACGGGTTTTTATCAGAAATTTATTATATCCTCAGTTTACACGCCTCATAGATTTTCAATAACAGAGCAAATATTCTAAATTCTGTAGGTCTAGGGGATCACGATTTCTAGAAGCGGGCAGCTACAATGCTAAATATAACTTCTGGGAGCCTAATATACCTAGAGGAGGCGTGAAGCTTAATGTTATATCAAGAATGTGCCTAGACTCCTCTTCCTGTAAGCAGCCAACATATTGACCGACGGTTTAATTAAAGGTTACGAAAGGGATTGATTTTGATGTGATCAAAGGTGTATTCAAAAACAGCATTGAAGTTCAGTATTTACTAGTTTCGTCATCAGAGCTATCATTCTTAGGATCACAAAAACGAATGTCGATGGAGTTCACATCACAAATGTAAGAACGAGAACATTGGCAGAAATTTAAAAATTACATCAGCACTCATTGCATAGAAGATGTTTAGTTGAGAAATCCAGATAATCTAAATGTTTACCCCGAATTTTGACGATCTTCTAGGGAACATCATCTATTGTGCAACAGTCAGGTATCCTAAGGCAGGAGTCACAAACTTTACTCTTCAGATGTGAAAAGCTTGATTTTCACTAAAGGGTTCGTAGAAAATGGAAACAGACAAGGTCACTTTAACAAGAAATCATTCTCAAAGAATTTACAGAACGTCTTAATATTGTATTTATGTTGTTGCTAGGTATTATATTCAGAAGATCTGATTCTATACCAGAGACAAATTATTTATTGAGGCGTGCTCAGCAATCTTTAAAATCATCTAATCATCTACGTTTGAGAAACGGCACTGGTGTTAGAGCGAAATGTAATTCTGAAAAGGTGATCAGTTCGTTGACCACCTGAGGAACGTCTTCGAATGACTAATATACTCCTACTGTTGTTATATCTCCATATCTTATCTTTTTTGATCGTTAAGCGAAAGAAGAAATTATTACCGGCCTTAATCCGAAGAAAACTCCTTATATGGGTAAAGTCAGCAATAGGATGCTTATCCTTACCCATTTTTTATTTATTAATTTTTTTTGCTATTTTACGATTTGAATACTACACTCAAAAGTGTAAGGTTGTACTAGTTATGATAATTATTGTGGTTATTACCAACAATATCATAACTTTTTAAAAATTACTGCCAATATTAAATGCCAAAAAATTTATCTCGAATAATTTCGGTCCAGTAGGAAACATATCACGAAGGCCTAATACATAAATTGGAGTTAAACTTATCTAGTAATATAGTGGAGCTATTTACATTTACAGAAAGCTACATAACCAAATGAATATTTGTATTGAGGAAGGCAACTTTTAGAGTTCCCACGGCCAATTAGAGACACTGCCCCATAAGTGTTCTTGAACATGCTCGTTATTTACTGTCTATTTCGAACTATGAGTAGACAAATTCATACTTCTACCTTTGCTGATGATACTGCTTTCATTTAATTTTAAATTTTTCATTTATAAGACCAACTTTTATGTAATCATGGCCAACAGTCGCATCAATATGTCTACAACTTGAACAATATGTCTACAACTTGTAGACCTTTCGCAAGTTTAATTGCAATGACATTGAATGAGTTTTCTCCGATGAAAAAGACTAATATTTTTGCCATACTCGATTATATTTTTGCCTTTTTTAAAACTGCAATTATTTTTTTTATAGGTATATTGCTACTCTTCATTGGGTTTGGTATTTGTTATCGCATTCACTGTAAACCGCGATGGGAAGGAAATTTCTATAAATTTTCTTCTAACCCATAAAAAGCCTTTTGGAAAGAATTTGTTTCACACTCATGCATAAGCTTAGATTTGTTATAATATTTTTTATCAATAGCTTTTTTTACTGTTTGATTCTTGAAAAGTGAGGAAATGTTGCGCGAATGATTTTTTAAACAAATAAAGGTTCGGTCAGATTTGGCAAATATTTGACCGAAAACATAAAATATTCCTTTACCGTAGCGTTTGCATAACATAATTTTGAGGGGCAAAAAAAAACAATCATTGATTTCAGGCAAATAATATTATTTGCCGTCAAATAAAACTGTTAAAGTGTTTTTGAAAGATGTGAAAGTAAAAGTTTAACTGGCGCCCGAGCAGGGACCCACTTACAAGCCAGTGGTGTCTTTAATAAAGTGAAATAAAATATAAGCAAGTTCTGCGATTCCCAAGGGACCCTCCAGAACTGTAATTAAAATAATAAAAATAATAAAATAAAATCCAATAAGGTTAAAAAGTGACTGAATAAAAAAAGAGGACCAACACCCTTGCAAAAATTCTGAACAGTGTCCTATAATCGGAAAAAATTGTGCGCGAACACAGACTGAAAATATCCTCGCAAAACAATCGGTGTTGAATGAGTTGCTATAAGAGTGTGCGAATACAAAAGAGGGGAAGTCCTTAATATCGTGTTGTTTGCTGAAAAATAAAATTACTCAAAAGTGGTAAAATAAAAAACATACCCTATCTTCATGATTTTGACACTATTAAGGTAAGAATGGAACATTTGTAAAATAAAGTTACAGAACTAACTGGTGCCCTCAGCGCAGAACAAAAGACTAAGAGTCTTGAAGAAAGGCTTGAAACTTCTCTCTCCATGTCCCAGAAACGGAGGAGGAGCTAAAAGAAATCGGGAAATTACCCTACTGTGTGAAATACCTTCCACCATCGAGGGCGATCTCACTCAATATGTATCTTGGATACATAGTGTGGAGAACATATTGAAGGGTTATGAGATCGTCAAGCATAAGCCCGTGTATATGGCCATTCCAGGTATTTCGCTAGAAATGTAGGGGTGGCGCAGATGCAGCCCTCACCTCATACAATATATTTGACGATAACTGGCCAAAAATTGCCGTTCTCTGCATGAAACCTTAACCTCGAACCTTAAAGCATCAGCTGACGCAATTATATAGAAGGAGCATCAGCGTAGACGAATTCCACGCTACGGTTAACCACTAGCTCTCACTTATCATAAACAAATTAAAAACCGAAAATTATTCGGAAGAAGCCACTAATGTCCTAATTGAAACATATAGGAATAGGCCACTAGAATTATTTATAAGAGGATTAAGTGGCGAATTATCCAAAATGATAATGCTTATGAAACCAAAGATCCTTCCAGAGGCCTGGCTCCTGTCTCCATACATCCAACAAATTTTCAAAATAAGGTCCAAGTGCCCGTTGGGCTTCAGTTTCGATTCTACTAAGACTTATCACAACAAACCCGGTAACCCGAATCTTCAATTTAAAACTTCCTACCAGAAATTTGTACCAAAAAATCGGTGTGAACCTCATTTGAATCCGTTTGTCTCGACATACCCGAACCAATTTGATCCAAGCACACAATTAAGGAGGGCAGGAAGTAATGCAAACGGTGCTTTTTCGGAGCAAATACGCCCCGGATTCGCTCAACGGCCATCGAAGCACCAAAGGTTATTCCATATACGCCAGGAACAGAAGTCGGACCAACGAAGAGGTAAATTTTATGAGTCATGCCTCTGGCATACCATACCCTAAATTACAATTTTCAGAAGGCTCGACCTTAAAGTTTCTTATAGATACTGGGGCCACAAAGAATTTCGTCGAGCCGGCTCTATGCCCTATTTCAACCAAATTGGAGAAACCATTTACCATTTGGTAACGACCTCGATCCAATTGATAACGAACAGGCAATCAAAATCTCAATTAAGGCTGAGATTCGGTGTAATACTGATGAGTCAATATGAGCTTGTATGCGTGAAGAAGTGGATAAGCAGATAGAGGAGCTTTTAAAGAATAACATAATCCGATCATCAAGAAGCCATTATAATTCTCCTAATTGTGTGGTTCCAAAAAACCTAAACCCAACGGAGAAAAACAATATAGGATGGTGGGAGATTTTATAAGATTAAACGCGGTTACAATACCTGATACTTACCCAATACCCGACATTAATTCAACGTTAGCTAGCCTTGGAAAGACAAAATATTTTACAACGCTTGGCCTTACCTCGGGATTTCACCAAATTCCCATGAATTCCAGGGACATCCCGAAAACAGCTTTTTCTACTATGAACGGTAAATACGAATTTCTAAGGCTACCATTCGGCCTACGTAGTGCACTTGCCATATTCCAACGAATGGCCGACGACGTTTTGCGAGGCTGCATAGGAAAGATCTGCTACGTATATATAGATGCCATAAACGTCTATGGGAGCACTGCTGAAGATCACTTGAACAACCTTAAAAGGGTATTCTAGTGCATACGGGAGGCTCACTTCAGAGTCAATTTAGAAAAAACAGCGTCCATGAAAACGGAGTTCGAGTTTCTCGGTTATGTAGTTACAGAAAAGGGAATTTTGCCCGATAGGAAAAAGATTAAGGCAATTCTTGATATTAAACCATCGTCAACTCTCAAAGAGCTTAAAACTTTTCTTGGATTAACCTCATATTAAAGAAGATTCATTAGGGGCTTTGCAAAGGTAGTCAAACCTCTAACAAATCTTACTCGTGGCGAAATGGCACAAGTGAAAGCCAATCAATTAAAAAAATTAAAATTACTCTTAGGAAAGAAGAATTACAAGCGTTCAATGACCTCAACGAATTACTCACGTCGTCGGAAGTGTTAGCATTTCCAGATTTTGACAGGCCCTTAAATTTAACGGCAGATGCATCCAACAGTGCATTAGGTGATGTACTTTCTCAAGGAGTAATGGGAAAAGATAAGCCCATAACCTTTATTTCTCGATCTTTGAATAAAACAGAAGAAGCGTATGCCACGAACGAAAAGGAAATGTTGGCGATAGTCTGGGCGTTGGATAATTTGCGCTCCTATTTTTACGGTGCTAAGAAGATACGTATCTTCACCGATCACCAACCTTAGACGTTCGCCCTAAGTTATAAGAATTATAATGCGAAACTCAAAAGATGGAAAGCTAGAACAGCGGAGTGTAACTTCGAATTAGTATATAAATCAGGGAAATCGAATGTAGTAGCTGATGCCCTATCGCATCTAAAAGCAGACTCAACCGACTCAATAAAAGCTGAGCGCTGTTCTAGAGCCACATCTATTGATCTTTGATCTTTGTGCTCATATTGCAGATGAATCTTCTACAGATACAGCTAGTGGAGGTATGTTAGAAAGTGAGGACTCTATTACAGTAACTGCTAGTGGAGGTAGATTAGGAGATGAGGATTCAGTGACAATAACGGCTAGCAAAGGCACCGTGCACAGTGCTGAACAGAATGGCACAGACTTGATTCCTCATGTCGAAGCTCCCATCAACGTATTTCGCAACCAAACTATAATACGGTCATTTAAATCAGACACGGCTACACATATCAATCCTCATCCTGGCTATGACTGTCATGTTATATCATTGGAAGAAATTAACAAAGAAAATCTCGTTCGAACACTAAAAGAAAAACTCAGGCCTGATGTTCTTTACGGTATCCGTGAGCAATATTTATGGCTACTACAAGAGATCTGTTTAGAGAACTTTACACAATATAGGCTAAGAACCACACAAAGAATAGTGGAGGATGTGACCTGCCCTGATAGTGTTCTCCTTGATAGAAGAAGAGCATAAAAGAGCGCATAGAAATAAAGAAGAAAATAAATTACAGTTCTTAAAAAAATACTATTTCCCCAAAATGAATAATCTTGTTGGAATGTATACGAAAAATTGTGAAGTTAACTTTGCATTAACAAGTATGATCAACGTCCACCAATGCTAAGCTTCAGGTAACCCCAATCCCTTCCTATCCGTGTGAAATACTGTAGATGGACAGAATGAGTATTTTACAAATGTTTTAGATAAGTTTTCGAAATTCGGGAAACTCTTCCCTCTTAAAAATCGTTCAGCCCTGCAAATAAGGAATATATAATTGAAGTCATTAATTCTTTTTCAACACCACGTATACTTGTGACGGACAAGGAACGTGGATTCATAAGTCCAATTGTAATGAATGTAATTCAACAATTCGGTATCAAGGTGTATCTAAGTCCAATAGGCCGTAGTGAGGTAAATGGTCAAGTCGAACGATTCCATTCAACCTTGTTAGAAATTTATCGGTGTCTAAGGGCTGAATATTAGGACTTAGGAGTCCAGGAATTGATAGTTATAGAAGGAAAAACAAAAGGCCACCATGGAGCGACACAATGTCAAACGCCGGGTGATGCCGAAAGAATATAAGACAAGTGATGTCGTTCATACTAGGAACAGACAGATTAAAGCGAAACATCGACCACTGTATGAAAAGGTAGTCGTTGATAAAAATGATCGCACTATGATGTGAGTACTGGTAAAAAAATTCACAAGACCCACATTAAGAACTAAGAGCTTCCTTAATGCGATCTCTCTTTTTTGGGACAACGATCCGTGACAATGATATTCTCATTGTTATAGGTCGTAGTAGAGCTTCGTACCATGAGTAGGTTTCTTGCAATAAAACCATAAACGCTTGAAACCAAAAGGGATCACTGCGGAATCTACGGTTCATACAAAAATTTAAACAAATGGGCTCAAAATTTCAGTGGAAACCGTATATTTGTGATGGGGTTCAATCGCCCATGGGTACCATGAGAAAAAAAATTTAAAAAATATCAAATGTAATTTTTAAATAAAGAAGAGCACAAATTGCAAAAACTTAATCCTATTAAAGGAAAAATAGAAATTGCTAAAATGCTTAAATTAAAAATAATAAAAGCATAAGCACAATTGAAAAAATTGAATGTTAACAAAAAGGTCTTAAAAATTTGAAATGACAAAAATAAAAAAAGCTTAAGTATAAATATGTACATGACAAATAACTAAAGTAATCAATGCAATGAAAACGAATATATTCCAGAGTAAGGGTGATTCGTGCCAATTATTAAATGCAAAGGAGGACTATCCTTTGGCTTTTAACAGATGGCAGACAATCACGCCTTCCTCGAACGGAATCAACCAAAATGTATAGAAGAATAAGAAAACAAAATCTGTAGAACTTAGCCAAAACCAATAAAACTAATTTAGAATGAAATTTTACAAGCAGTAAAATATTTTGCAACTAAAAACGTAGTAAATTTAAAACTTTCTACTAACCTATGAAATAGTAATTACTAAACATACTAACACTAGAAGGAGGCAAAAGAAACAACATTTATCATTCCAGTCTCACGTGGTTCACTGCTGAGACCAGTCTACAAATCTTTGAACACCACTCGCCATTGGTTACATTCAAGGATGACAAAGGTTGGCTAGTTGATGGAAGATTCAACCTGGTTCATATTATCAACCTGGCAGAGTACGAGCGCCTGTTGAACCAAACCATTGCGATACTAGATAAAATTCCATTGGATAAGAAGGAGAAAATGGTAATTGGCTTCCCTGTTAATGCAATCTCTTCCCAATTAGATACACTTAGGGATAACTACAAGAAGCAGAAACGCTCTATCAACTGGATCTGCTCCGCTTGGAAATGGTTAGCTGGCAAAACAGACGCCGCCGATTGGGACAGCGTTTTGAAGTCTGAACAAAGCGTCATTGAAAACAATAACCAGCAGTATGCAATCAATGACCGACTGTTTAAGGCGTCTCAAGAGGTAATATCCAAGGTTAACGATTTGATAGCAAAATTCCATAATGAAGTGAATGCGACGAATATCAAAAAATTTATTAATCAAGTACTACATTAAGTAATGGTCATCAAGGATGAAGTAAATGAAATTATGAGAGCTTGCCAGATGGCCAAAGGAAGTATAATAAACTCTAATGTGCTTGACAGAGAAGAAGTTCACCGCTTCCTTATTTCAATGAGCTAGAGGCCATCGAGTATGCAAATCCAAAGGTATATACAAATGTCTCTACTATTTTGTATATCCTTTCACTGGCCAAGGTTAGGAAAATCAGACCATCCAGCGAATTAGCATGTTTACAATATGTTTACATTCATTCTCGAGTAGGCGAAGATACGAACTTTCGCCTTCAAGAACATTAATCAGACTGTTTAAGTCGCAAATAAAAAAGTATGGCAAATCAGGCAAGAGTCGGAGTAAAGGTTCAGTCAGTCTCGTGTGAAAATGCGTATGAAGAAAGCAATCGTGGTTTGAAGATCTCTGTTACATAGAACTTTAGAGCAATTGTCTAATCGTTGTTGTTGTTTATTGCAAAGGGCATAAACAGAAGAGTAACAAACAAAGCAATTATTGTTGTTAGAATAAGTTGTGAACAGTGGCACACAAAAATTGTGCGAATAATATTTTAATTTTTATTTTCATTGGAATCTACGAGCTCATATTTCAAAAGTTTTTAAAAGGTAACGATGTAACAATACTATTAAACAAACTCAAAGGTTAGTACGAACAATAAGAGAAGTGTTTGAGAAAATGTTGTCTTCTTTTTTCCTTGATATTTTCCAAACTTTTGACAAGGTTTGGCATGAAAACCTAATACTTAAAATGGTCCTAAATGTTCCCAGTAACACAGTAGAGTTATTGGAAAGTTACGTAACCGACCAAAGGTTTGTTATTAAGGAGTTAGAGTTTGAGATTTCACAGCAGTATATTGCAGTATGTCGCAGGGCAGTCTATACTTATAACTTGCCTATGAGTAGGCATATTCACAATTCTATCTTTGCTGATGACATTGCTTTCCTCAGTGTACGAGGAAGTACGAAGTCTCTTAGCTTCTGCAAAACTGTGTATTATATCTTCAAAATTATTAACCCATGGATGATAAAGCTGAATGAAAAAAGATTGTTGTTGCTCAACATTATCATATAAAATATCTTGGTATACACCTTGATAGACGTCCGACTTGGAAATTTCACATTGAAGCAAAAGCAATACAAATTAAATTGAAACTATAGAATTTACTAGTAGAAGCTACTGCTTGACATTAGATTGTGAACTCATACTGCACATTTCTCTTCCAAAGCCATTATGGTTTTATAGTACGCAGCTATGGGTAACTGCCACAGATTATATTCAAAAAGTTCAAAGATAATAACAGCAGCGTCTCGGTGCCTTGTTACATCAAAGTTCAGAATTGAACCCTTGCTGTTACTTCAAATTTTATTTTGAAGATTCAAAATATAAATATATATGAAATAAAACCTATTACAATTCTATTTTTTTATTTTATTCGATTTAATATCCTTCACTATACGCTATTATGAAAACACGTCGGTATTTTTCGACGGTAGAATAGCGAACCTAAAAAAATAAATGTTGTTAAATTTCTATTAAAAATTTTGTTCTTTGATGAAAACAATTTTAGGGTTGATTGGTTTCGCAGAGTTGTCGGTTTTTGAGTGAGGCTAATTCACAAGCCCACAGAAAATTATGGTCTATTGAACATTATGGTACAAACTTTTTCACAAAGTATGAATGTTACAGAATGCCAATGATGAACGGTATACAGACATGATTAGACATTAGAATAGACTGTTCACGCTGGCCACCCTACCTTTAAGTTTAGATATAAGTTTAGTTTAAGTGTAAAAAACACCCCTGTGTTAATATAAATTGATTGTGAGTTATGAAAGAATTAAAGAAAAGAGATCATTACCCGACCAACCCTCCAACCCGAAAGGTATGTGTGTGTACATAGAATAAATATTTGTTATTTAAAATAATTACTTTTGTATTTTTATTTCCCAGAATTCTTACAACATATTTTATTTTATTGTTTGCCGCTAATTGTTGGAATCGAATTGTATTTTAATTTTTTCTTTTAATCTCTATCTTTTTGAATGTTGTTTTCGGTAACTCTTTTTTATCGGTCGTGAAACCGATCAATAGTACTAACCCCATTCACCTGCCCCGTACGACACGCCAACCTTTTCTGGCGATTAAGCTTCTTTGCCAAAATTTAGAGAGACGTTTTCGACCATTTGCAGAACTAACCCCCAAATTAATAATCTTCAAAAGATGTACTATATTTACAGAAAACTGAAGGTGAGACGAGGAACATAATATGAACCTACACCATGACGAATGCTGGTTTCGACATAGCTTGACAGAAAATTGTCAGCCGTTACGAGAATAAAAGAGTATTTGTCAATTATCAATTGAAAACTCTTTTAAACCTCCATTCCATATCCAAAGCATCTCGCCCTTCCATTAAGAGCTTGCAACGAACAATTAACGATTGCATAACAAATTTGTCATTGTTGGGCGTAGAGACAGAGAATTGGGACATTATTTTCGTTTACATTAGCTCCACTAAGCTTCCCGAACGCACCCAAGGTCTTTGGGATCAGTCTCAATGACCTTGCTCAGGACTACCCAAGTGGAGAAAAATTGATGAATTCTTAATGGATGAATTCCAGGAATACCGAATTTCATCCATCGAAAGTTACAACGGAAGCTAGATCTTCCAACCTATTCGGCACCGGCTGCCACTATTTTGGGCCTTAATGGCGCAGTGGTAGACCACATACTGGAAATCGACCATGACTCTATTTTATCCTTTCCCACTCCAAGTTTAATATTTACCGCACATATAGTTTTAAGTCTCATCACTCTGGGTTTACGTTGGAATGCGAGTATTGATACATTTTGCTTCAAGCCACCTCCAACGCCCTATAGTTACAAAACGTGTATTGTCTCAAATAGCCAAAGCTATAGCCAAATCTATTTGACCCCGTTGGGTGAATGGCACCTAAAATCGTGGTTGGTTGGAGGTTATTAAGCGACAAATTTGTATAGACAGAACAGATTGGGAAGAATGTTTGGAACCCATGACGTTTAGCAGATGGCTTGACTTTGTCGATGATTATTCGTACATCGAGTACCCAACCCCGTTGGATTAATTTCAATTTTTTAATGCTTCTGAGAAAGCATATGGTGCCATTCTGTATAGTAGAGCCCCAATCCCTTTTGGTGAATTTGTCACCCACTTGGTCGCAGCCAAAATAAAAGTTGTGCGTGTAGAAGTGTAAACTTTACCCCGTTTAGAGCTTTGCGACCCAAATCTATTGGCAAATAATGGTATTTTTACTTCGTAAGAAGATGAATTTTACCAGATCGGAATCCTTTGTGGAACAATAAAGCCTGGTTGTCCAATTCTATTTCAATATTTTATATCAATTTGAAAATGTATAGTTTCCCACATTAATTTCTGACACATGTACATTGTTACGAAAATGGAAATGATGTTACATCGTTTAACATTAAAATGATAAACAAAACTTACAAAAACAAAAACAATGGACTTGATCAACAAATAAACAAAAATGTAGCAACAATAACCCTGAAAGGACAAACGTAAATAAAATACACAAACAACAAACAAGTAAACAAGAATAAATGTGCGAATAATAAAGAGTTTAATTAAAATTAAACATAAATTGGGATTACAAAATTTAAAAATAGAAGTAAATAAATAAAAAAAATGCAATACACCGACGTACAAACGGGAATTGGGGATGAACTGCAAAAGCGGTTAAGGGAAGAATTTCGCTGCGAAACATTAATATAGATACTTACGAGTTCGAAGACGGGAGGAACATGAGTTACAGGCCACTGCCATCCTCAGCGATATTAGCATAGATTCGTTGCTAGCCGCTATGATCGAAAAATACAAGCCGCAAGTCAAAACTATATGAGAAGGATGGAAAAGGTGCAAATAGCAAACCAAAAATTTCTGTTAAAAGTTGAGCCGACAACAGCTAAGCTGCGGGAAACACAGCAAAGAGAATTACAACTGTCGAGGAAAAGGTGTCAACTTTAGAAAAGACGACAGACACGAAAGTATCAAATTTAGAAAAGACCATTGGCACGAAAGTGACTATCTTGGAGAAGACCGTCGACGGAAAACTCGTTAGGATGGAGAAGAAATAGAAGAAAAAGAGGGGCGAAAGTGTTTCTATTGCGACGGGTACCAAGAGGGAATGAATGATCGATATTTCCTCACCAGTGAAAAGAAAGAGAGATCGTAATGGTGGTCCCAAAGATTCACATCGTAAACAGAGTCGCTCACGCTCTACGGAACGAGAGCGGGAATATAGAGAACGAGAACGTGGAAGGGAATGTGAAAAAATGTGTGAGAGAACCCGAGGATAAAGTTGTGAAAAATGTTAGAGACCTGCAACTTGAGAAAGAAATAGAGGAAGAGTTACGGGAAGGCAAAAGGACAGAAAAAACAGTTTACATTACAACCTATAGAAGAGGCTGTCGCCTATTTATTACAACTAAATACTATTGTTTACCCACCTGGTCCTTTATTTGGTATTCGAGACATTAATGTGGAAAAAGATAATAATGTAGTAAAAATTTTAATGTGGGTCATAGGGCATGAAGATTCAAGGTGCCCATATTCGAAACAAAACACTTCCGATTTACCACACAAAATAACAATACCCTTCAACATGCACAAACACTGCAATTAACAGAAAAAGCAACACCAAATCATTAAAATTCCAAAATTATAAAGTAATTATTTGTTAAATAAAAAGTTCAAGAGCAGCTGAAAGTACAAACGTTATTGTACACAGAAATGAGCCAGTCTTTAACTGAAATTAAAAGGTACGCACGCTAGAACTTTCACTTGAACGAAGATAAGTTAAAAATTTCGTCAGTCATCGACTATCGTCTGTTTTGAAAGATTGACTTTCGTTGATCTCGTTGTGATTCAGTTTTGCTGTATTATTTAAATCTTTATTTTGTATATGCAGTGATCACCATAAGTTTTCGACAAGTGAGTTTAAATTATTTTCTAGGTATCGCGTAGTTGATAAGTCCCCCCCAATTTGGGGAACAACCGTTTCTTCTTATTAGCGGATTCCCCCCGTGCAAAAACGAAACGCACACATTACAAAATTTTGAAATCCTTTTCTGATTTGCAAAATATTTAAAAACCTGATTCGAAATACGTAGTAATATCGGCAACCTGCAACAATTTTTTGTCTTTTTCTTTTTGTTTACCGATCATTACAATTAATTTGCTCCGATATTTTGGCAGTATCAGAATTAAGAGATGGCAATCTGTTGTTCCTAATAGGCAACAAACCTAACACAGAAAAACCAATAACATCCAAAATTATATCTACAATATCTGCGTATATATTATTCCAACCTGAATTCCACAAAAGGCACAGTTTATCTATATCTATATCTATATCTATATCTATATCTATATCTATATCTATATCTATATCTATATCTATACCTATATCTATAGCTATATCTATATCTATATCTATATCTATATCTATATCTATATCTATATCTATATCTATATCTATATCTATACCTATATCTATAGCTATATCTATATCTATATCTATATCTATATCTATATCTATATCTATATCTATATCTATATCTATATCTATACTATACTATATCTATATCTATATCTATATCTATATTTATATCTATATCTATATCTATATCTATATCTAAATGACGTTCCAGAGTCAGAGATTATAACTCAACTAAGCTCTCAAGGTGTTACTGATGACTATAAATATCAAAAGAAAAACGATGAAGATGTCTTTAAACCATGTTGTGCACTCCTATTAACTTTCGATCGCTATTCAACCCCTGAAAAAATAGATATCTCCTGGCATAGTCAGAGTTTGTCAATTTTTTCCTAATCCCATGCGCTGCAAAACATGTCTATTACTCGGGCACACATAAAAATTTTGCAAAAACAACCCAGTATGTGAAAACAGTGGTTTACCCCCACATACCCCTGACAGCTGTAAGCGGACGTTTTGCGTTAACTGCTCTGACGAACACCCCTCTTCTTCAAAAAATTTACATACAACAAAAAAGATTTTGAAAATAAAAACAAAAGCAAAATGCACTTTAAAAGTTGCCACAAATTACAACATATTCTGATGACTTAAATAACAATATCAACAACATGTCTAACAAAAACAACTATTCTTACAATAGCTATGCTAATACTACTTTCCATCTTCTCTCTGTTTACAACAATATCCAAAGTTTATCTCCAGGCATGGAAAGAAGCAACTGTTATTTCGATTCCTAAGCCAAAAAACGATCATGCGGCTCTCAGTGGTTACCGACCCATATCTCGATTACCTTGTATAAGTAAAACACTGGAAAAATAATATCTAGAAGGCTAATGTGGTCCTTAAAAGCCAACAATCTCATATCCATTAATCAAGTAGCCTTTAAGAAAAAACAAAGTACAAGCGACGTTCTTATATATCTTCAACATTTAATTTCAAGAACTTTATCAAGCAAAAACCATATCAATATTCTATCCACCGATTTTGAAAAAGCTTTTGACCATGTAGGCATCCATATAATACTTCTACAACTAGCAGAATGGAACATTGTCAAAAAAAAATGTACTTAATAATCGATATAATAATAATATAATATAATTTTCTTACTAATCGTAAATTTAGAGTTAGAGTGTGCTGCTAACAATCAAAAACATAAACAAATAGAACATGCTATCTATATAGATGACGCAGTTATCTTCACAAAAATAAAAGATAATAATAAAGTGAATACGTCACAAATATTCTGAGAGATATTGATAATTGGAGCCTCATTTCAGGTGTTAAACTGTCTATTGAAAAATGCAGTCTTTTACATATCTGTAAAAAAGGATTCAATAATTCAAAAATATCAAAATTAAACGAGTAAATTACCTACGTGTTCTTAATATTATCTTTGACAAAAGCTTCACCTTTAAAGAACATTGTTTACAGCTCAAGAAAAGCCTCAACTCTGGATTAAACATAATAAAATTCCTTACCTCTAAAAATTGCAACATTCACATCTCTACAATGGTTTATGTAACTCGTTCTATCCTTCTAGCTAACATAGATTATGGTCTTTCGATTTATTTATGGTGTGCTCCATCTCATATAAAACTAATTAAAGCACCATATCATTCTGCCGTCCATCGAATCATCAGAGCTTTCCCTTCAAGCCCAATTACCAATATATTATCGAGGTCCATACTGTTTGGTTAACCTAAAAACTTATTCCAGAGCTTCTTATCAATAGAAATAAAGTTTTATATCGAGAGGTATTAAAAGTTTTCAAATATAAAAGAAGGAACAGAATAGAATCTATTATTGCTAGATGTTCTAAATTAGCACAAAACCTTGATTTACAAGTAAATCCTATATACTCGAAACAACAGTTGGAACCACCTTGACTGTTGGAACAATGTTGTTGTATAAGATCTATGATTGATCTCACGAAAGCTAATACGCCACCCACGTATTTATAAACAAACATTTAGTAGCCTAGTTGACTATTTCTCTAAAAATAAATGGAGTC
Source organism: Sarcophaga bullata (assembly GCA_005959815.1). Classification (NCBI taxonomy): domain Eukaryota; kingdom Metazoa; phylum Arthropoda; class Insecta; order Diptera; family Sarcophagidae; genus Sarcophaga; species Sarcophaga bullata. Next base: position 34,632 of record QOCX01000619.1, on the reverse strand, counting down.
TCTTATTCACAGATGGCTCTGAATCATCTGACTCTACTACATCCACAACTATCTTATTATATCGGACACATAAACAACTACTGCTCTAACTTAACAGCAGAAGCTTTAGCTAAATATACTGAAAAAAATTATTATTTGTACGGATAGTCTTTTTTCTATTTAAGCTATCTCTAACTCTAAATATGGTTCGCAGTTAATAAACGATATCAGAAACTATTTAATAAAACATTCAAACAGAATCAATCTCTTATGGGTTACATCGCATATAGGTATTCTCTGAAATAACCTTGCAGATGCGGCTGCTTTTGATGCCGAAAACCGGCTTCTTCTTAAATACTTCACATGGGAAAATAAGGATATCCGTAATGTTATTTCATCATATTTAAATAATCTTTACATAAATGTCAACCCTCTTGGAAGGAAACCTAACTACCCGTAAACTTACACGATAAATGTTACTACAATTATTGTTCGTCTGAGAGTAGGTCATTGCAAATACTTTCACAAACACCTGCTAAATAAAACATCTCCTCCCCGCTGCACAACATGTAATAGGAATATTACTGTAAATCACATTCTAGACGAGTGCCCTGCATTTAACTCATCCTGGATTAAAGTTTTTGGAGCTAAAACACTCTTAAGCTTATCAACTTCTATCTATGATAATAATATAAATTTAATTTTAAAATTCATATTAGAAAATAGCCTACAAAATTATTTATTTCTTTTTAATTATTTTTTTTTCTTCGGGATCGATGGCCTATGTAGCCAGAACTCCTTCCTTTGAATTAGATTCAATAATTGTATTTTTGTAATAAATAAATAAATAAACAATAAAACTTCAATTTTACGAGGAGGAAACTAAAAATGGAACACAACGCTATAATAACTGTGTTTTTTATTTTATTTGAAAAAGATAATTAACAAATGTGAATGTATATACATATTTTTATTTTTTTTGTATGGTTTGAAAAAGTGAAGTTAATTTTTTGTTCCTTTTACTACTTTTTTTATTAAAAGACATAATATTAAAGGAATAAAATTGAATTAAGTATTTAATGACTGCATTATTATGATCAGCAGTAGTATATTCTTCCTCATCTTCAGAAGGAGAAAATGCAGCAACACAACATTTTATTTTAGTATTAAATCATTTTATTTGTATTTTGTTATTGCTTATCGCCAATAGCTTATTTTTTGACTGTATGTAGACATAATTTAAAAATTATAGGAATTTTGAAACAATCTATCTGAAATCTATTATAAAAAATTTCGTTGTCGTAAATTTTACATGATGTCGAAAAAATACTAAAAAACGCCAACGACCACGACAACTGACGAGAAACGACTTCGGAACTCCTAAGGCTGAATATAAGAATTAATAAGTCTATTCATAATATACCAAAAAAAGAAATAGAGGAATAGTTACGGGAAGGCAAAAGGACAGAAAAAAGCTCGAAAAAGGCAGCGAAGCGGCTTAAAGAGTTCCTAGAAGACTACGATGGCGAAAGGGATGATGTTAAATATTACAGGGGAAGGGAACTGCAACGTTTGGCGGAAAGGGTTCGAGAGGCAGATTTAAATGGAAAATATTGAAATAAGGAACATGGAAAATTGTAAAGATCGCAGATAATTATTAATTATTATTTATTAATAATTTGGAAAAGCGTAAAGAACGAGAACAAGTTAGAGTCAGGGATAATGACATATCTTCAGGAAATCGTCCAAATTTACATTAAATCTACATCGAAATGGCGTTAATGTGGGAGTAACAAGTGTAGGAACTGTACGCACAACAATGCAACCGCTTTTCAAAATTGTGTAGTGTACTTATAATAATGAAGTACACTATATGCATGAAAATGATAATAATAATAAATGTAAATAATGTAACTTAAAACCTCAAACAATCACTACAATATTAACACTACAATATTAACAATAGACCACAAAAAACGTAACAAAACACTTGACATAATAACACACATGTGTAGCAAAACACTTGACCTAATAAATATTTAGAACACTTAACAATAGACATGTGTGAACTGATCAAGGAAATTGTAAATAATTTGTTTTGTAATATTGTAAGAAAAGAACTACTAATATTTGTAACTATTTATGTATAAACTTTATGAATTGTAACTAAAAGATTTTTGTGTAAATAACACAGGAAACATTTTGAATAAATCAGAACTAATTTTATATCGTAAAACGAAACATCATTTTTCTCAAATATTCTGACTGAGCACTTTAACCAGTGCTTAGAAGAATTAAAACTGCTGCAGCATTATATTCCAATTGGCAACCCTTTCTTTTAAACAATAATAGACTATGTCGACTCGTCGTCTAATGACGATGTGGTGTCCAGGCATGAGACATTGTCTAATTCAAGAAGTCGATATAGTCACCATGACTCCATATCTTTACAAGTGTTCCCGATATATGTCACCCGTAATACCTCAAGCATCAACCACACAGAGGACAACCTTTCCAGAGACCGTGGCCTTCGCACTAGCCCAGGAGACCGCTCGCAAGATTTCCAGATCACAAGTAAAGTGCGAAAAATGGAAGTCGTGGCAAAAGTAGAATGCTTTTTAAATAAAATTAAAAGACTAAACGATGTAGTGTACAGGACCCAGAAAGCCCCCGAGTAATGATGAAAGTCGTACGCGTAGAGCAACTGGCGAAATATTGGAGAAGAGAGCCTATTTGAGACGAACAGGCTTAAGCGTTCGTTTAACATTAAAATGATAAACATAAGCTACAAAAACAAAAACAATGGACTTATTTTATTATTATTTTATTTATTTAATAGATGCAATACCAATATCTTAAGTAAATCTGTTTTTTTTAATAACATTGACCTATAATTGGCTTAACTTATAGTTGTGAGCCAGAAAGCCAACATTAAGGCTTCAGAAAAATTCAAATAATTTGACCTTATTAATAACGTAAATAACATTGACTGGGAACTTATACACATAAATATTAACATTTTCATTTTCATTTTATATATCAATTTAAATACAAATCTAAGTAATTCATTTAATTCATTAATTCATTCTACATTTTAAGCAAACTTCAAGATAATTAATAAGTATACTAAAACTATGAGTGTCACCGTTGAGAATATTTATGACCTCAGTTTGGTTCAATTGGATTTTTGTTTATTCTAAATTCATTAAAAACCGGGCAGATACCTATAAAGTAAGTTGCATAAAATACAGATTCTGATTGAAAAACTTCTGAACGGTCTAGCGTTTACATCCAAAAGTCCACCTCTTATCAGTAGACTTAACTCCCGAGATGAGAGTCTAGAAAAAGTTATTCATAACAAAGAATAATTTAGTTGGGAGTATAAATCGTGGAATTGAAAGTTTCTGACATCAGAAATTAAATTAACAACCAGTCCTCAGCTCAAAAAGACTGCTTAGCAATTATGATTTCTGCGAGCTTGCGAGGCAATCTGTTGTATTGAGAACCTTATAGATGTCATTAAAGTGCAATTTTAATGTATCCAGATATTCTGATTTTAAATCCGTTTTCAAAATAAACATATAGTATGGAGTGTTTTTAGACGATAGTAACATTTTCTTAATTAAAAATCTGAATAATTTTTCCACTACATCATACTTTTTATGTCCCTATATTTGTGCACCGTAAAACGTAACTGAACGAGATACGGCAGTAAAGATTTCGAATTTATTTTTATTTGATATTGTAGGATGGACCAAAATGAAGATACTTCCATTTTCCACGTAGTTAGTTTATTTTCTAGATGTTTACTAAATGATAAATTATAGCATAAGGGAATCCCCAAGTATTTATAGGAGAATACACTTTCGATTTCATTTGATCAACACATCCGGTTTATGTTTTTTGGTATTCTAGTGCCATTACGAAAAACCAATACTTTCGATTTTGAAAAATTTACTTTTAAGTGCCATAAGTCAGAGTATTAATGTAGAGGATCTATCATGGTCTGGAGATTGCTAGGAGAATCAGATAACAAAATAATATCGTCAGCATAGACGAGAACTTTCACTGTGATATCACCAATAGTTATTACCATAGGAAGAGCGTCGACTGTTATTCAAGTACAAAGCAATCAGAATCGGACTTAGGATACAACCTTGCTTGACTCACAGCTTAACATCAAAAGAATTGGAGAAAGAATTACCAAAAAATATTGGACTTGTAGTGCCATCATACGACTGCTGTAGTAAACGTATTATTTTCGAAGATAATGCAATATTTGCTAGTTTAAAAAATAACGAATTTCTGGGGATCGAATCAAAAGCACAGGAGAAATCTACAAAAATGCATACGTATTTTTACCATTTATCCTATTCAAATGTACAATGTTAATTAAATTGAAAACATTATCAACTACAGAGTACTCCTTTCTAAATCCAGCTTGAAATTCATTTATGATATTATGACTGTTAATACAGTAATACGATCCATAATGACGTTATTGAAAATATTACAAAGCGTATCAATTAGGCTCCGATATTTTGATGGGCCTCACGTTTTTTCAGAAGCGAAATTAAAATAGCAGATTTAAAACTTTCTGGAATAGATTTCGTAAGAAATATAGCAATGCAAACATAAAACATCTCATTAATAAAGATGATAGGCGCATATTTGAAAATTTTATAGCTGATACCATCCTGTTCGGGGGACTAATTACCATCTAAGGCTGTTTTAAATGAAATTGTTACATTTTAAAGGAGTTGTCAAAAATATATTGAAATCCATTAAAAGAGATAATCAAATTTATAGTTATATAACCTTTGCTATAGAACTGAAAATATATCAAATATTATCTATATATTAGTAAGAGAAACTTATATTTGTTAGTTTGGGTTATTCATCTCTGGTAACATATCTCGCGCCGAAGAATTCCCCAAAAAAGTCTGTGCTTGTAAAAAATTACGTTTCTGACTATATAAGTAAAATAAGAGGAAAAGAGGAAGAAACAACAACAATACTGCCGAGTAAAATATACCCGCATTCAACTTAATAGAAGCCAGGCTTGGAATTATCACTTTCAAGAAAGATTTACACATATTAAACTAAATCTTTTCGAAAAGTATTAAGTAATTTATATAAACTCCTGGCTAATGTTACATTGTGAACTCCAATCATAGTGCGTCCGACGTTTATAAGGTGACTTCTATTTTGTAAATATCTCTTTGAATATTACATTATTAGATTAGATTCCTTTTGAAGATTTATTTAACTTTTCATGCACTTTTGCTCAATACTATTTTTATATACTTTATTGTTGTTGTTGTGTAATTTTTGTTCCTTAATTATATTATTTAGTGTTTAAATTATAATGGTTTATTTAGTATATGGTTATTTTAGTAGTATTTTTTATAAATTCCCACTATTCTTTTCAAATTTAATTTATAATTTAATTAAATTAATTAGATTAATTAATCTCGTCAAATTGTTTTTGGAGAAAAATACAATCCGATGCTTTTATATCTGTCATTCGATTAATGTCTAAGGGACATCCTGACCAACTGACCACGTCAATGTCTTTTTAATAATTTTTTTCCCCCGTAAGAACGGGTGTAAATTCCTACATACAACATGCCCTGATTCAAATATATACTTTTTTTAAATTTTGTAAAAAAAGATACTCTTTCGGGAATTTATGAATTTAAACTGTAATGGTAAAAAAGGCATGAGTTTAAACTGTAATGGTAAAAAGGCATGAATTTTGTTAAAAATCATAATTTAAATGTATACACTTAAAAGAAACAACTTATAAACTCTACTCCCCGAAGCATTTTTGGAAATATTTTTACAAAATATCACATTACCACAATATGTATATTAAAAGTCACATTTTTTCCAGCCTCATCCTCCAGTTTGGTGAATACTGATAAAAATATGATATTATCAGTTTCAGATTAATCAATTGGGGTTAAGACGTGCCACAAGACCGATGAAATTTAGGGGAAACCACAATATTTAAGTTTCATGACTTATAAAATATGAATTTTGTTTTGTAAAAATATGAATTTGGTTCAAAAATGTTGTAAGAGAAAGATGTTTGTTTTAAACATTTTTTATCTTGACATTTTTCTAATTCCTAGCGTTAAGAAACTAAATTGGAAAGAAGTAAATATACTAGTCATAATCCAATATTTTGTAAACTCAATAACATCTGAGAAATATATTTTTAAATTCTTATATTTTAATAAAAAAAATATATTTAAACGAAAATCATTTAAATTAGAGAATTAAACTTCAGGATTTAAAGACAACCAGTATACCTTTGTTTATAATCTTGTACAACTTGTAAAATATACATTTTCTGCAACTCATCTTTCGTAAAAGATTTTCCATGATAGTACACGTTCCTTTTATACGACTGATGCTGACTGATGTTGTATCAAAAATAAAAGCATTTATGTTGTCTTGGAGGCCACATTCTTGAATGGTATCACACACAGCTGATAGCTTTTTCCTTCCAGTTCCACTTTACAAAGCTTATTTTCAATGTGTCTTCAAGACATAATAATTGGAAGCCCTCCACATTTTCACTTTCAGTTAACACTGGTAATAGTTTCGTCGCAATGTAAGCACATAACATTAAAGGCACAGTATAAACCAGTAAGGAAACGGAATTTGACAGTTACTGACGAAATGTGAGAGGGATAGCAAAATATACCAAAAAAGTATTTCTGTCTCTCTCTCATTTTCTCTGTTTCGTTTATTTATTTTCTTTTAAGCTTTTGGGTGGAATTTTTATATTGGCGCGTGTTAATAAAAAATGTAATTTTGTGTGAAACTATTAATAAAATAATAAAAGAACTAATAATAATAATAACTTTTAACTTTTTAGTTCAATAAATTAAAAAATATTGGCAAATTTCAGCAAGAAAAATTTTTTTTTGAATTGTATGTCTAATCCTGATCTTGTAATATTTAGCTTCTTAATTACCTTTTGCACAAAAAACTATATTCATGTGTGATCGAAAATCATCCATATTTCGATTAATATTTAAACATTAAGGAATTTTTAAAATTTTCATTGAATATTTTCATAAAAAATATCAAACTTTACTCTTTTATAACACAAAATAAGTGTTTATTTACATTTAATTTTTCTACTTTATCGTCCAGTTTTCACTTTGTATATCTCTGTTGCTTCTAACACATTTGCTTCGAAAAAAAATATAACATTTTTCTTCTCACTCCCTGATCTGATTTCGCCAGTAAAGCCTGCTGTTATGAGCGTTTTTTAAACGTCATAATTTTCCCTTCTGTGTATTTTGTGATTAAAGGTACTAATGTTGAAGTTTTTTTTCAGCTCTTATATAATTGTGTTGCATTTTTTCGCAGGCTGCTCGAATAGAATGTTTATTAAACATATAATAACGGTAAAATTTGCGTGTGAAGTAAGCATATATAGAGTGTTGTCAGGGGCTACAAATTAACTTAGAAATAAAGCACGGAAATCTGGGAATTTTTTAAATTATTGCCTTTATTTTGTTAAATACAGGATTAAGAAAAAAGTTGTCAAGGGAAGATATGTTTTAAAACATCTCATCCTTATCCTCAATAAAATAATATTTTTGGAGTTATATGTCATAAAAGTTAAATTTTATGGTTTCCCCTAAATTTCATAGGTCTTGCGGCATGTCTTAACCTCAACTGATTGATCTGAAACTTTGACAATAACATTTTTTATCTATATTTACCAAACTGGAGGGTGGACTGGAAAAATTACATATATTGCAACACGATAATGACATGCCTCAAATCTGTAAAAAACTGCTTTCACGCGAAGTCGTTCGCACAGTTTTGATCTTAACCCTAAAGAATATTGCAATGAACTAATTAAAATCAGTAAAACAGTGGTTAAGTATCAATAGAAGTTATCCATAATATTAAAGTTAAAAGTTGTTTTGTCGCTTGAATAAATAATCTTCGAGAATATTATATTTTGTTATCAATCAAAAAATAACATATAAGATAGAGAAATTTGAGTTTTTAGCCATAAGCTTTTTTATAAATCGAATAAAATTTTATGAAAAATTATTATTAGTTTTTGTTTAATTAGACTTGCCCAACGTCAGATTTTTTAGGTAAAAAAAAAATGAAATTTATATACAAATTTATATCCTCACCTTACTTGCATCTCCATAAGGAAAAAAATTTCCATATATTTTTTTGAATTCTTCTACTGATAAATGCCCACTTGGACAGTCCTTCAAAAATCCTTTATACCACTCCTGTATTTCAGCATCTGAAAAATTTAATGCGTTCATGCGTTATAACAAGAATATATAAAACAATACTACTTTTTAAATAATAAATGTAAAATATCTTTAAAAAGAATATATTAAATTTCATATTGCTTACTGTTGATTAGACTACAATTAATTTTCGAAATTTCAAACGTAATTCGATGAAATACTACAAAACTACAATTGCGCCATAAAGAGCATACGTCTGGAGGCGATGAAATAAATTCATCAACGCTTTATACCTATATGTACGTGCTGTTGTAAGCATACACGTGGGCACGAATTGACAGAAATTAAAATATTCTGATTTTTTCATTTGATGGCTTTTTATTTGATAGTCTCCAATGTGATTTACAAGCATTATCTCATTTGTTTTCATATTGTTGCAATGAGCACATATGGGCAAAAAAAATGTGAAATTGAAAAAAGATAATTTTAGAATTTATTACGAACTAACGAAGTTCACCGGCTTTATGGAATATAAAACTTGAAACTAATTGCAATATTTCGTGATATCAATAAATATAAATCATTTTAGCAACCAAGCGTTACGAAATTAAATTTAGTTTGTCTACATTTAAACATCAGCAGATGAAACTTATACATGGGCATTATATCATGAATTTATTTGTTCGTCACCAGGGCGTATAACATTTTTATATTAAAACAAATTAACATTTTAATAAAGGTCAGATTTGGCTCAACAGGCAAATAAATTCGTCTTACATTACTATTTACTTGAAAGCATTTCTAATACCTTTTTAGTAGATGTCCTTTGTTTGGAAAAACAACTTATTTTAAATGAAACGAAAAATTACTTTTATTGCAAAAATGTAAATGCTCCGATGATAAATCCCCTTAGAGTTTTTGAAAAGCGCATCCTTTGCCGTCTATGCAGACTATTTTGCGCTTTCTATAAAAATTGATTGCTATGAAACGCCATAAGTTCTTTGTAATGGAAGATTCTTTAAAATTTATAATGGCTTCAATTTTATCTGGAAGGGATAGTATACCGTTAGGTGTAAGTAAGTGACCAAGATATCTCATTTTGACCAAAAACGTCTAATGAAATGTTCGTGCAATCGTTTGGAAAACTTCTTTGAGAAGTCTCTCTTGCTAATCTTCACGTCGCGATGCCACGCATATGTTGCCTAGGTATTGTATGTCAAACTGTAGTCATCTGGGGATTGGGTAGGAAACGAAGGGCTCGAAAGTCTTCACAGGGGTGCTATGTGTCATTCTTCTTTGGTACCATATGGAGTGATGATGACCAAGGACTTTTTGAGGGTTGCCAGATTTTTATTACCTAATAAAATTCGGTTTTTGCGATATTTAACTTTTTGAGTGTCAATCCGTTGGGATTAACGTAAATTGGCAGGCCGCTAACTATAATATAATTGTATGGTTTTGCATTTTTATTTTCAAGCATGCAGTATTGTAATACTGCAATAGTTCCTAAAACGTATTATTTCCTTTAATAACTTTTATTGAAGGTACATTGTCAGAGGTTCGTTCTTCGGTCGTATAAAATTTTTTGTGATGTCGTTTAAGTTTCAGCAGCACTACTTCGGATCTCGGCTAATAATTGTAAAGGTTTCCTATTGTAAAGGTTTCCTTTTGCCAAGTTACAGTTCGCTAAGTAATTTTACTATCTTTGTAGACATAGTGTCACTAAAATCCGGTAACGATGAATTTTTTTCTCCTGCCCCAACTATTATAACAGAATATTAAATATTTTTAGATAATTATATTTTATTCTTCATGTACTAATTACAATATTAAGCTGAGTGTAAGCGACTCATTGTTTTGCTTTCATATACAATGAGAGTTGATATGTAATTATTATTTAATACATAAGCGAGAGTAAATAATAGGAATCAATCTTTTAATATCAAAATATGAATTTTTTACATATTTATGATCCCTTTACATATAATTTTAGTTTATGTACCCAAAACACATAATGTTTTGCAAAAGAATTAAATTTTAATTGTTCTTGACTGTTCGAACCGAATGGTTAATAGTTAATAAAATATATCATTTTTACATTTTTTTAAAATTACAAAATTGCCTTCTTTTTACTTAAAATTTTTTGATTTCTATAACATAAAACTTGGTGCCGGAACCCAGGAACTAGTGTGTTAAAATCTGAATGATTGTGAAGTGTTTTACGCCTGATTAAAAGTTCGATTTTTATAAAGTTTAAAATAAATTTCTAAAAATAAATTTGTGAAAATGTAATAAATATGGTGCTTAACGTTTAATTGTAACTTTAATTTTGTGCGGAATCGCGTTAAAATTGAACATTTCACAAATGTTTAAATTTTAACATTTTTAGTTCTTTTTTAATAAATTGTTTGAAATAGTTTTTCCTTTTATAATTTTATTCAAATTGTGTATATCTGTACGATGACTGATTCAGACAAAATTATGGAAAAACAATGTGGTTATTTAGAGCAGCTAACGAAGTTGCATTTGCGGTTAATGGTAAAGGCCGATAAATCAAACGGTTACCTTACTAGTCTTCTTAGTGAAATAGATGAAATGACAAATTGGAACTATTGTCCGTAAAACTACTTTGAATACTAGGGAAGAACGTTTTTATAACAGGTTACTTATTTTCCTCCATATTCGAGCACATACGCTCTACCTCCTTGTCATGCAGACACATCTGCTAGCGTAGATGTGAAATTTCCGAAGATTTCTCTACCGATATTTTCTGTCGACTATATGGAATGGATTTAATTTTCAGATATTTATGTCACTCTTGTTCCTAGTAGCACATGCCTTTCAAAAGTCCAGAGGTTTTTTATTTAAAAATCACTTTGTCGGGTAAAGCCGCCAGATTAAATAAAACTATATCTGACACAGATACTAATTATGATTTAGCCTGGGCAATGTTAAAATCCAGATACCACAATGAGCGTGCTATTGTTGGTTAAAAGGTTTTTGAAAATACAAAAATCGGATGGCTCTTTTCAATCCATAAAAACTCTTCTTGATACCCCTCAAGTATGTATTAGTTTGCTTGAAAATTTAGGCTTTGATACATCTATGTGGACTCTAGTTCAGATTCCACTCGTTGGACAAAAGTTGGAATTAACCACACGTAGGAATTAGGAGGAATCTCTTAAATCACCAAAAATCCCTGTTCTTACTGAGATTTTCAAATTTTGGAGAGATCATTTAAAACTCTCAAATCTTTACATGAAGATATACCAACTTCAAATAAAATTAATCAATTTCAAAGCGCTTGTCAGTCAAAACCAAAAAAGGTCATTTACATACCAATCAAGTTACACAAAAACAACATGTTTTGTGTTTACTATGTAAAAACCCCCCATGCTATCGAAATGTTTTAAATTTCTCGCTAAATTCCAGCTAAATCAAAACAAGACTTCATTTCTAGCAACAATATTTGTCGTAACTGCCTTTTATGTGGTCATCAACAAAATAATTTCACGTCTACACATCGTTGTAATATATGTAAACAAGCATACCACACCATCTTGCATTAAGACAACCCCGATAGTTCTAAGACATCGTATTCCTCAAATTTAACTCCTGCAAATGATAATGGCTCAGCTTCTACAAATGTATAAGTTACCTCTAACAACGTTCATTTGTTTAATAACAACTCGATTAATAGTAGATTGTGAAAATGGTTGAGGAGATTCAAGTGAAAAAAAATTTACCGAAGAAGAGTCATTATGTGAGCTACATTTAGTAAATGCAATGACACGAGATAAAAATTGTCCATTTAAATCTTTTGTTAATGGTACGGCATCTATTAATTTGAATAATAATCATATCAACGCATATAAAACATTAATACAATTAGAGAATCGTTTTGCTAATCAGCCATTATCTTGTGAAAGATATAAAGATTTTATGCGAGAATACGAGTCATTAGGATCCATGAGAAAAGTAGGGAGTTATCCGCCAAATATGCATGAAAATTCTTAGATTTTATCCCATCATGGAGTTTTAAAACAGAATAGTTCTATAACTAAATTACGTGTTGTGTTCGACGGCACAAGTTGTCAAGTTTCCCTTAATGAAAAACTATGTTCCGGACCAGCACTACAAAATGACCTGCCCCAGATAATCAGCAGCTGGAGACGTCACAGGATAGGATTTTGCGCTGACATTGAGAAAATGTTCAGACAAATTGAAGTTTACTAAATCTTGTAGCGTTATAGCCCTGCTAATGAAATTTCAATTTACGAGTTAAACACCGTAACGTACGGGACGACCAGAACCCTATTTATCCATAAGAGTTCTTCAAAAACTATCTGAGGACTACTCTACTTTGTTTCCAATTAAGTAAAAAATTCTTACTCACAATAATATATAGTTCTGATTCATTAAACAACACGATTTCAATTCATAGTCTTGAAAAAATAAAAATTAAAAGATGGTTTAATTATAATCCCTCAGATACAGTAGACCTGCATTGCTTTTGTGATGCATCTAAAGATGCATATGCTGCAGTTGTGTACATGCAGGTATATTCTTTAAGTTTACACCGGTAAAGACCGTAACTATACTAAGGTTGGAAGTTTGCGCTGCCTCACTTTTGGTAAAATTAACTAACAACATAAATAATCTTTGTAAGTGATTTGTATTAAAAATGTATACATAATGGAACCAAAGTACTACGGTGCTCAGCTGAAAACATAGAAAACATCCCTCTCGGTGGAGTGTATATGTTTCAGGTCGAGTGGCGGAAATACAGCGACGTTCAAATATCCAGCAATGGAGGTATGTTCCATTGTACATAATCCTGCAGACAGAAGACAGTATATGGTGGCATGGACCAGAGATTTTGAAAGGACCACTCCAAAAAAATATTTGTAACATAGAAAAATCATTAGAAGAACATAATTCAAAGATTGTAACCAATGTTTTTAATGAATCAACATACCCTTATGGTTTTCAAAAGTTTTCATCATTAAATAAGTTAGTCGGAATTTGTGCAGTTTGCTTACGATTTTACAATATCTGTCAAGGGAATAACTCCAAGCTATTTGGACGCAATAGAATTGATTATCATCATGAAATTAAAAAATTAAATTCTAACGTTACTGTTAAAAACAAACATATCTTAAAATTTTTGCCTTTTATGGATAACTAAGAGTTGTTAGAACACTGGAAAATACAGATTTGGCATGCTCTAATAAACACTACGCTTTACTAGGCAAAAACAATCCATTGTCTACTTTGGTTATATTATACTCTCGACAAAAAAAATATTACATGGAAATCTGACTTTAACTATGTTTTACTTTAAACGAAAATTTTAGTTTATAGCAGGTAATAAAATAGCTTAAAAGGTCATTAATAATTGTGTTCCCCGTTTCCGATACAACGCAAAATCTTTGGCCCCACTGTTGGACAGTTCAGCCTCCACGCGAACACTACCTCCAATGGTATGAGGCTGATCGATTTCGCCGCAGCGCGTAACATGGTAGTATGCAGCACCAGGTTTCAGCATCTCGACATCCACAAAGCCACTTGGATGTCCCCTGATCGATCAACATCCAACCAGATCGATCACATTGTGATTGACGGAAAGCACGTTTCCAGTATACTAGATGTGCGCACATTTAGAGGACCAAACATCGACTTGGACCACTACCTTGTCGCAGCCAAGTTCCGAGTGCGCATTAGCGCCTCGAGGTCTGCGCGCTCTTTTGTACACTGCGAAAACTGGACGTTAAAAAGCTGCGATCACAAAGGACAGCTGAGGCGTTCTCCGCTCAACTTCAGATAAGCTCCGTCGTTCCCTATCTAATCTCAGCAACATTGGTGGACTGTGGGCCAACACTCTCCACTCCTTGCGCACTACTGCGGAAACAGTCCTTGGTTTCGAACGGCCACCCCAACGAAATCAATGGTACGATGAGGAGTGTCGCGAGGCAGCTGCAGCGAAAAACGCCGCATACCAGAAAACGTTGCAGTCTGCCACTACGTGAGCCATTGTCGAGAACTATAGAGAGAGGAGAAGGGAGGAGAGACGCCTTTTCAGACGCAAGAAGAGGGAGCAGGAAAGGCGTGAGAGTGAGGAAGTCGAGATGTACAGATGTAAAAATGATGCTCGAAAGTTTTATCAAAATGTAAGCGTCTAACCGAGGGTTGTAAACCCGGAGCGTCCTCCTGCAAGGATGAGAATGGAAACCTGGTTACAGATCCGCAGGGGGTGCTGAGGTTGTGGAGGAAACACTTCTCTACTCTGCTACAAGGTGATGACGATACCAATACCGCCTTTACAGATGATGTTCCGTACCCAATCGACGATGACGGCGTGGATATTCCGCCGCCTAGCCATGAAGAGGTCAAAATCACTATTATGCGACTTAAAAACAATAAAGCGGCAGGTCCTGATGGCCTCCCCGCTGAAAGGCTTGCATCTTGCGATGTATATTATAGTTGCGATGCAGATAAGCACGAATTCTGATACGGATTTGCGGTTAATGAGAGACTTCACCATCTTCCCTTTGCGTACACCACTATGAACAAAAAAATAGCCACAATACATATCATGGCAAATTTTTATAACATCAGTCTTATTTGTGCTCATGCTCCGACAGAAGAAAAGAACGATTTGGTTAAATATGCCTTCAACGCTAAGTTCGAGGGCACTCTAAACATGCACATTTTTTACATTGACTTCTAAAACATGAACAAAAGTTTAAAGCACTAACACGAGAACTCAAATTTTCAAGGAATTTTTTTATTTAAGTTCGTGTTATTCACTTTATGAAGGATTAAGTTTATAAATTTTAGGATTCCCCGAATAAAACTCATTCCCTCTTCTGATAACAAACTTTTTGTTTTCCCTTAGATTACCTGTCTGGCAATGTCTATGTATAAGTGTATGTAAATTACTCTCAAAAGTGGTTTTTAATCGAACTGATTATAAATATTTCCAAAAAACCTAAAGTTTTAGTGCTAAAAGAGTAAGCAGATATTTTAGAGTAATTTTAGAGAAATGTAATGTAACAAGCCGACAAATTCTTTAGTACAGAAATTGTCTCCGGTGTTGTAATATACCGACGGTTGGAAAGATGTGCTTGTGGATATACTGATTCGATGGAATCTCGGGTGGATGTTATAATGTTAAGCGTGCAACCACGGGTACTCCACAAGTTGGTATTTTCCTCTTTCTTATGACTTCTGGTGGCTAGAAAGTGGGGGCTTTGAGGTTGTGGCATAAGCTGATGATGTGGTTATTCTGTTAAATGGCAAATTTTTGTCAACTCTTTGATAACTAATTCCATCTCCGGTTTTGGATTTATCATTTTGGTCTGCAAACAGTGGTCTGGATATAACTGCCAATAAGACAGAGATTGTTTTGTACTTGCGTAAAACCAAGATTGAAACTTTCAGGTTACCGAGGTTAGGTGATAGGGCGTTCCCATTGTCTTCTGAGGTCAAGTATCTCGGTGTTATTCTAGACAGCAAGTTGAACTGGAAAAGGATCACCGCGAAAAGAATGAAGAATGGACTGAATGCTCTGTCAGTATAGGAGCTCCATAGGTAAGACCATAAGTAGACCGGTCATTACTAGTTGTTGTTTGGTGGAGTACCTTGGATAAGAGTTTCTGTTGGATATGGTTCAGCGAATTACCGCCTTGAGTATCACACGCAGTAAGAAAGGGTTTGTCCTCAGTATGCTCTTTATGTTCTGCCCGACTCCGCTTGATTTGTATGTCAAACTGTACATAATGCCGTACGTCTGAGGGAATCGGGCTGCTGGAAATACCGCTCGATAAGGCACTCCAGAATTCTGAACGTCATCTTTCCTGACAGAGGGAACACAGCTTTTGAAAAATCCACCGACTATGTTCTGCCTAAAGTTATGTTCCTGAATGCTTTGAGGATACTCATACCGGATAGAGCACTAGAACAAGTTTGCTGCTGGGTCAGATATGTTCAACCTGAGTTTGGTTACTGGTTTTGTTACAAGGCACAGCGAGGTCAGATCGCTCACAATTATCTGGAATAGATCCCAGACGAATTAATGCAGGGTGTGTTGCGATGAAGAAGATTTGGAAACTGTCGAATATCTTCTCTGCAATTGTTTAGCTATTTGTAGGTTGAGGTTGAAGAACCTTGACAGGGGCTTCTTTTAAAGGTTTGGAGTCGACATTAGGACTCTCCAAGGTTGTAGACGTGCTTATGGTTTTCCTTAACCTAGCTTTTAGTAATATATATTTGTTAACAAACAATATATTTGTTAACAAACAAAACATGAATCAATTTAAGTAGATTAAAATTCAAGAAAATTAGAAAAATTTTGTATTAAAATTATCTGATTATATAAAATATTTGAGATCGACATAATATCAAATAATAAAAAAATTTGGTTAATTTCTAAAGTCGTAAAAAAATTTATAAAACTTTATAAAAAATGTTGAAGAAATAGTAAAAAAAAAGACAAATAAGAACCAAAATCGAAAACATGTTCAAAAATTTGCAAAAATTACGTTTATGCGAGTTCATTCTATATCTAATTTGATTCAGATTTATCTTTAAAACTCTTTCATTTGACTATAAATTTTATTTTGCTCCTTAATATAATTAATTTTATTTTTTAATTTCAACTTTATACAAATTTCGCGCTATTTTATATATAGCTCATGCCTATTTATGTATTTATTATAATTATCATAAAATATAATAATTAATATAAAGTAAATATAATATATTAAGTAAAAATAAAAAAATTAATATAAATATTAAATTTAGATTTAAATTAAAATATTATACTATATTTAAAGAAAAAACTAACAATTCTATGAAAATTAATAAAATAAAAGAAATAAAAATAAAAAAATTAAGAATAAAAATATAACCGATAAACCTAAAATAAAATCAAAAATGTATAGAAATTAAAATAAAAAGAAATTTTTTTAAGAACATAATTTAAATAACTCCTTTTTGAACGCCTTTGTATTAGCCTAGGGCAGGTAATTCCAAAGGCTTTTGTATATAAAAAATAGTCTTCATACACCGGTAAAATTTAGCAAACTTAATTCAGCTTCATAAATACTTCGGCTTTTTCGTGTTAATAATATACTACATATAATAATAATAAGGCATTTAATTTTGAAAAGATTATCACATTTTACACTAAATATTTAGTACGCTAAATGAGAAATATGGTACCAGCGCCTTTTAAGAAAGACATATCTTACTCTGCTGTGTTAGGTTAAGTGGTTGTCATTACTATCGCAGTTTGTAAAGATTTCAGTCCTATTATAAAAGCACAAGAAGTAAGTTTTACTATATATTACTACTATACATACTATAAATTCTACCATCAACGACACAACTGGTTAGACCACGATAATCTACTATTAAAGACAATACCCAGCCCAGATTGTAGCAGATTTGACGAAGTCAATTTTATTTCCATTGATGCTCAGTTCAGGAATGACAAACGAAAGTATAATACATTTATACTTAGAAGGGTTGATGCACAGTCCTTTAGCTGAAGCCCAGCTGTCAATTTTTGCTAAATCACGATTAATATAATCTAGACAAGAATTAGTATTCTTCTAATGAGTACCAGTATAAAGCTGCACATCATCAGCATACATATTAACATTACAGTCAATGAAAACATCTGGTAGATTATTTCTATAAAGAGTTATGTATTTTTGATTATATCTCTTTTACACATCTGTTTTTCTTTACCAAATGAATTGTGTTATACTTCCCTTCTTGTAATTCCTTTGCTTCATTTCTGATCCAACTGATATATATTGTTGTTTAAAACGTTTTTTCTTATCCCATTTATTTGTTGGATATCCCACAGTGTTCCGTTATAAATACCTCGACCTCTTTACTCATTTTGATAAGTATTCTGCATGATCCGATATTTTGTTTGAACTAATAGCTTATGGAATAAATTTATGTTTTCGAGTACTATGTTATTCTCGTAAATTATCTTCATTGTCTTTTATTTATATTAGTATATTAGAGCACACTCAAGTATTTACATTTTTTTTCTGCCATTAAACCGTTATTTTTTTGCGTTTAGCTTACTTTGAAACATCAGACATTCTTTATCATTGATATGATGAAATTTTATCCAGTTAAGCTTTTATTAATTCTCACATCATTAATACATTTACTTGTTATAACATCTTGGTTAAAATTCTTTGATTTGTGATTTCTGTTTCATTTATTGGTATTTACTAGACGTGTGCACAAGACGCTTAAAAGTGTACAGTATTGCATTTTTCTCATGAGCGAATATTGATTGTAGTAGGAAATACAAATAAGAGTGAAGCAAAGATAGTGTACAAAAAAACTAGTGCACACAAAAACCATTGTACAACAGTTTAAAAGACAGTTGTGTGAAGTAGACGTGAGCACAAAACATTTTGTTAGCTTACCCTTCACTAAATGCAATACTGAATTGTTCTCTTTTCTGTTGTTTCTTGATTGTAGGAGTACACTGAAATGTGTATTTCTCTTTTATTCAAAGTGTACAACAGCACTTATTGATCTGTGAAGTAACGGAAGTATGCTTTGTGTTGTAGGAGCATATTTCGCTACTGAAATAAAATTTTCAGTATTGTCAAACGAATTTCAGTAGTGTTACGTTGAAAAATATGCGTACATAAGTGTATCTATACAAGGGATTACCATTTCATAGCACAATTGTGCAGAGAGAATTCAGACACATTGCTTATGGTTTAGTTGTCGATCAGACTGCGACGACACTCAAAAGATGTTCATTCGGCACTTTCTTGTTATTTTTTTCTTTCAATTTACTGCAAGAATAAATGCACGCTGTGACACTATGAAGATGACAATATTTTTGTTGTACACTTCACACAACTGTCTTTTAAACTGTTGTACAATGGTTTTTGTGTGCCACGTTTTTTTGCACACTATCTTTGCTTCACTCTTATTTGTATTTGCTACTACAATCAATATTCGCTCATGAGAAAAATGCAATACTGTACACTTTTAAGCGTCTTGTGCACACGTCTAGTGTGAAGTGTACACCAAAAAAATTGTCATCTTCATAGTGTCACAGCGTGCATTTCTTCTTGCAGTAAATTGGAAAGAAAAAATAACAAGAAAGTGCCGAAAGTTTTGCTCTCGGGAGCGAACATCTTTTGAGTGTCTTCGCAGACTGATCGACAACGAAAGCATAAGCAATGGTTCTGAATTCTCTCTGCACAATTGTGCTATGAAATGGTAATCCCTTGTATAGATACACTTATGTACGCATATTTTTCAACGTGAACACTACTGAAAATCGTTTTACAATACTGAAAATTTTATTTCAGTAGTGAAATATGCTCCTACAACACAAAGCATATTTCCGTTACTTCACAGATCAATAAGTGCAGTTGTACACTTTGAATAAAAGAGAAATACACATTTCAGTGTACTCGTAAAATCAAGAACAACAGAAAAGAGAACAATTCAGTATTGCATTTAGTGAAGGGTAAGCTAACAGAATGTTTTGTGCACACGTCTAGTATTTACCATCAACCAATTTGTGGTAGTAACTTTTTCAGTGTTTCAGTTGTAGAATTTCAATTAAGTCAAAAATCATAGATTTCTCTAAACCAATATCAACTTTTTGTATAGTCATTACTTTCATGTGTCGTTATTTATTTTTGTATTGAAATAACTTTACTTCTTAAGTCCGATATCATTTTGTTCTTCATTTGTTCAATAATCTTACATTTCATTTGGATTTAGAACTTTAATTACGTATAATTCATCTATTTTAATTTGCAATGTTTCTGTTACCTACTCCCTTTCCTCGTTATCATTACTATGTAGTACAATAGATCCAATGTTAGTATTTGTACGTTTTACGCTTTACATCCTGTTTTCTCTATGACTTAATAATGATTGGGTCATATTTATTTTTGTGTGGCATCAAAATAATTATCATCACAAAATTATTTTTTAATTCTTTGGCAGCCGCAAAAAAGGAAAGAACACAATTTACGACCTCGTTTGTTGGCAGTCAAAGAGTTATTGCATTTGAAAATTATAGTTTATTTGTTTAACTACTTATCTCTTCGATTATTTTTTTTTTTCCATTATAGATTCTCTTATTATTTACTTCAATTGTGTTATACATTTCATATATTTACTTTTAATCACGACATTTTTTAGCTTATGGAAGGTAATATATTGCCATGAATTCTTTCTTGTTTTTCGTTACATTTTCTTAACTATCTTTAATAGCCACATGTATATTAAAGCGGATGAAGTCACGAGAATCTAGCTATTGATCAATTCCTGAACACATTTTTTAGAATGGTGAACTCTAATGTATGTATATTCCTTTGCAACACATATTTTACTGGATTTAAGAAACCTTACATTCTAGAATTTCTGTCAAAATTCGTAAAACTCAATTTTAAATAGTTGGCCCGAAATACATCTATTCTCATTGGAATTCAATGTTAATGTAGACTTCAGTAACTTTTCATTGTGACATTGCGGGTAATAAACTTTTATATAGCCCAGTCTGACTTCATATGATTTTTGTCAGCTTTAAGAATAATTTTAGTATAGTGAGCATAGTCTAAGCCTAATTTCAATAATTTATCAAATTTCGTGCACTGTTTTATATACCTGATTTCCATATTTACGTCATACTGAGATTGTATTAAAATTATTTTTAAAAGAAGTCGTCGATGAATTGCCTAAGACCAGTGATAGCAAATTTTTTTTCATAGTTTCAATATCTTGTTGCTCATATGACGCTAGTACTGGTTCAATACTTTTTTCAATGGTAATTATCTGGAGCTGTTTGATAAGTTTTTTTCTCTATGTTTTTAACTTAGTATTGTATCGTTTATAGATAGCTTAGTCGAGTAGATTCGCAAAAATTTATATGGGAAAAATAATATTTTTAACGAAGACCTTACCTTCGGTCAATTTTTAAATTTAATTTGTTAAATTGTTCTTGACTACTTCTACTCAGCAGATGGATTGTTTTGTTAGTTTATGATCGGCGAACAAATTAAGTTATTTGAATATAAGGTTGTTTTCTTTTCTATTTACAAAAATTGTTTTCAATTCTAATAGTTTTAAAAATTAATTTTTAGCTTAGAAATAAATGAAAGTGCTAATTTTTTAAGGTGAAAGTTTATGATTAAGTTGAGTCTTTCTTGTAGTAATCAGCATAAACTATTCTTTAAAATATTATTTTGTTAAATGTGTTTGACTTTTCATATACTTTATCACAACTCACAAAGTTGTTGTTAAAATTTTTAGGTCTTATTAGTTTCAAAACAATTTCATTTTCATTTACTAATCTGAGAAGAAGTATAATTAATTATGAACAATTTTCTCATTTTACTTACTTCCTTAATATAAAATCACAGCGAATACACCTAATATTGTTCTTTTTTGTGATATTTAGTTTAAGACGACATTATTTTGTTTGTACGTAATATTTTTGTACATGGATTTTATGGTTTAAAATTTATTAATCGTTTGAAAAAGTAATTTCTTATTCAGATACAGAATTTTGTGATGGAATTATATATTATATCCTTGGTACAAATATGATACGTGCATCTAAGGATTAAAAAATAGTTTTGCTTAGGTATTAATTGATATTAGCTTGAAAAAGGATGAGCACGAATTGTAGACATTAACAGTGAGAGTAATTTGGATTGATGATAATGAAGTCTACGTACTTCAAGAAATCGTTTCATTCTAAACATCTTAATTGATTCAAGGTAAATATATGTCATCCAAGCTTAATGCGATACAACTAAAACTGTACGAGGCGGACTAGTTGCAGATATTCAGGTCCATGTTGATATAGTAGGTAATAAAAATTAATTACTAATTGCTACTGCAATAATTAATTTCAACTGCGTTTTCTACACTATCAGTTGGGAAAACGGAAATTTCTTTCAAAGTTTTAAAAACTGGGATGGTATGAGTAAGTTCGAAATAACATCAAAGGGTGCGAAGCTAATTGGATGATATAAAACCTTGGTGCAATAAAATAATTTGAGAATAGTTCCACTTTAAAAAAAATAATAAAAAAAAACAATGAAATGTTTGAAAGAGTGATTTAGTTAATACTATTCGCGACTTTAAAAAAATGAAAAGTAAAATTAAGAGAAATTATTTTGTAAATACCTGTAAATTCGGTGTTTTGTTTTAAATCCTCCAGTACCTCTGGTTTTAGCTTGCTGTTTTGTTTTCCCATGTTTTGCACACATGCCGGGTGAAATCTTTAATAAAATAAAATATAATGCTTTCATTTAATGAATAAATAATTATTGTATTAAATGTACATTTTAGGAATATTAACTTAGATATACTCAGCCTATCAAGATATCCTTTCATAATCAACTAAAGTCTGATTCCTTCTATCCACGAAAGCAAAAAGAGCGCATGCAACTTTGAAACCGTTTTCAGGCAATGATATGGCCATCAAATTTAGCGCTCGCGCTTACAACATCACCTGTATTCAGTGTTGTATGCTAACAGAAACTTACGACCCTGAAAGCAAGAATAATTCTACAATCCCCTTGATGAGACAGTTGTCCACTTTCTTTGCCAATGTCCATCTCTTGCAAGGCGCAGATATAGGCTATTCGGTTCCCCAAACCTTGTCGACTTGATATCGTCCATTGATGTTAAGAATATAACTTCGTTTACCAAATATTCGGGCTGGTTTTTCAGCGTAGGTTAATCGTTCTGACTAACCTTTGTCCCTGATTTGGACAACTTGGTCTTTGATGAGACAATTATTAAAACAACCATGGAGCCATACTAATATTAATGAATGATTTTAGATATATTAAGTTCGTCGCAGAAATTCGGCTGAAATTTACAGGAACAGAAACCTCACCACCAGAGATAATTTCCATCCAATCGAAGAATAAGTCGCCCCCCACTTCAAAAGGTTGAAAATTACAAAGGAATAGAGTGAACTCATAGTTTCTGAAACCTGCTTTCGAGACATGTAAGAGTTATTATTGAGAGTTTTATAATCCTGCCGAATTAAGCTTAGCAAACTATTAAATAAGACAATGGAAATTGGTCAACTCTACTATTTACCATAGTTTTGGATACGGTCCACGGAGAAGTCCTAAAAACGGCAAGATGATATTGCGAGGTTTACAAAGTGGCCTAAATGATATCGACCAGATATTTAGACGCTCTGTGAAAAAAATTTGCAATATTTAATAAAAATATAAAACGCCTTCTCTTGTACGAAACATGGAATGCTGCCTCTGGCGATGTGCGTAAGAAACAACTCTTTTTAACCCGCTGAAGTGAATTGTAAAGCAAAATTTTTCAATTTAATTTTATGTCCGAGTTTGAACCAATTAGCTACCGTCACTGATTTCATTTGTAAACTTTATAACTTCTAATTGAAACCCATAAAAACCATAAAAAGCCGCACATCAAACTGTTTTCGATATCCTTTCGATATCAATTAGATCATAAGTTGACAATCGTCACTGACAGCAATGAAGACTGCATTCTCAACATATTCATTGTCTGTACCAATTTATCATTGGTACCCTTGAGATGATTAAAATTTAAACCGCCACCGGGTCTCACTATGCGTTCTATTTACGCTCTGGGGAGGAGTGCAAGTCTTCTGGATTTGGAAGTATTCAACAAAGGACAATTTTAGGCAATGTTATTAAAATGTTTAATTATTTTATATCTTTGAATCTAAAAACAAATTATTCTTTGGCTTAGGCAGTCATTTTTTTCAGGGTGCCTCAAGTGTTGCTGCTCGATATCTAGGGTTGAAAAATGTTTTGACCTAAAATTACCCACAATCCTTTAAAACATTTATATGCGATAATTGTGATGGTGAAGACGTTTCAAAATAAGCCCTGATTACATTTTATTTTTCAGACTGTTGGCTTGATAAAACCTTATCTGTTCGGTTACAATTTTGACAAAAATGATACATCCTTTTTAATACTTTAAATAGCTTCATTTATCCAAAAATTTAAATACTCACAATAAATTTTTGGAACCAAAATCGCCTAAGCTAACTTAGGAATATGTGGACTGTATTCTCCAAAATCATAAATATGACATATTTTTAGTCTCTGAGACTCATGTTGCAATAAGTTCACACTGTAATACTATATATATTCACACTGTTCTACTATAAGTTCATACTGGCTTAGTCATGTCGTTTTCTCTATTTTGTACAGATCATTCCATTTTTCAACGAGAGAGTACATTTCGGTAAGCATTTACATTGCTCTTCATATGCTAAAAACGAACATACATTACGTTATGTGTATATTTTCGTATACATATATTTGGTACGTTCTTATATATTAATCTTTTGTTAATATAGTTAATTTTATTATTATTATGATTGTAATGTGTATAAAAAATTTTGAAAGAAAGTAAACAAATAATACGTATTGTGAGTGACAATGTGACATAAATCTTTTTAATCTTTAAAATTTGTAAATACATATTGTTATAATTCTAATGTGGAGGAATTAGAAGAGTGTTTTGTTTATTATTATTCTAGCTAGAGGTGTTGTATTGTCATTTAATAAAAAAAAAAAAAAAAAAATCACTTTGAATAGATTTGTTCTTTTTTAGTTAGACTTAGTTGTTAACAGCGGACTTTACTAACATTAGTATTTGAAGATATCGAAGAAAACGAAGTAACTCGAATAACTCTCTTTAAAGAAAGAGAATTAGTGAAACAAGATATAGTTAAATTAAGTGTAGTTACTTGTAAGAAATAACTTTTTAATGAGTCTCCTGTAAATAGATAATGTGAGGTTTATAATTGTTAATTGGTAGTTCGAGATCAGTTATTTAAATATCCCTATATATTCTACTTCATTAGGTTTATATACATATATTAGAGTTCGGAACTAATAGAGTTTAAAGTAATGAGTTATGCTATTATGTTTTTAATTTTTGTTTCCTGTTTTTCTTGATAATTGTACTTGCTTGTTTAGATTGAGTAGGGAAAGGTTTTGAGATAGTATTTTTCTTTTCGATTGCATAGAGCTTGAGATTATTTTTTTTTTTTGATATTGAAGGTTTTTATGAGATATATTGCTTTAAATTAAGAGAGTTTTGGCGCGCAGTACAGTATATCTCCAATTTTTCCCTTTAGTTTGATTGGACGGTTGATAAGAGATGAAAGTGTTTTGTGTTGTTTATCGCTGGTGGACTATATTTTGTTCCGTAATTTGTGGAGTTTGATCATCGATAGAAATGGGAGATGGTTTTTGTTTATTATTTGGTGTTCGTTGTTGTTGTTGTATTTTTTGTATTTATCATTGTATTTTAGATAGGTTTTCGAAGGTGCGTGTGAAATTTAGGTGTGAGTGGAGAGAAAAGTTTTAGGTGTCACAAGCTGGATTAAGTTTACGCCGTTTTTTCTTTCATTTACTTTTATTTTACAGTTTACTGACCAATATATTTTTGTCTACTTTTTCCTAGTTTACTAATCAGTTTTATTTCAGAAAGTTTCCAATAAAATTTAAAGTCAACACATGTATTCATTATGGAAATGAATTTTTCTAATATTTTATATGATACATTTATAAGCATTCCAGCAGTGATTACAACAAATCCTGGAGTTTTCTTTAACTTTAACGAACAAATTTCAATCCCATTTGTGGTCAACAGATTAAATTCAACAGATTCTTGGACTGTGAAAAGAGACATAAAACTAGTAGTTCCTTCAAAGGTCTTGTTATGTTATGCAAATATCTCAGCATTAGTTTCATCACGAAAAAGTAAATGAGATCTAGAGTTTTATTTATGTCTGTTGACCAGTAGGTTGGATTGGCAGTTGGCGGTACTTCGTATCCAAATTTTTGTGACAAGAACACATTTTGTTTGACTTTTTCTTTCCATAGATTTGAATACTTCTCGAGCTGAAAAAGGAGAAGTTTTGTGAGAGTTAAGCACTCGTAAACCATCTGCCTTAGTTATAGACCTTCGACCAATCTGTTTCAGCCATGGTTCATAGTATACTTGCTTGTATTTGTAGTTGATGTTACTTTTTCAAAGAATTTTGACATTGTTAGTTAAATATTACGATCTGCGTATCCGCCAATACACTTAATTGCTAGAATTAAAGTTTACCCGTAAACTAAGACGGATGAGGTGTTCACACTTTTAGTTAGATCAAATGAATGCTTTTCCTGGAGGTCATCTTTGTTGTTATATCGCTGATACAAGCTGTGTGCTTCGTCAGACATAATGGAAACAGAATTCACTTTACATATGACGTGATGATACCATATTTTTGGCATTACACTGGATTAGATCTTTCGAGAGGTTCGTCAACTCCGCGATCCAGCCGTTAATTCATAAATACAATACATTTTATTTTTTTTAATTAAAATAAAGCTTTACTATGCTAAATAAAGCTGTACTATCCTAAACACTGGTAAAGGAATTTTCAACAAATAGTATTATTAGCCACATTCTTAATTTCTTTGATAATTACCAAAATATCTTAAATTTTTGTAACTGTAACCTTCTCGGAAACTGAAACTAATTTGCAGTACACAATCTTACTTGCCACTTGTATCTCTGTTCCAATACATAAAATAAATTCTTACCAAACAAAGGAATTGAATTTTTATAAGTTATTCAGAATTTTGATCGTAAGGTTTAGATATTTTTATGACAGTTATTGATTCATCGGTGTCGTACTTCGTTCCTTTTTCAGTACCGTAATGTATATATCCAACACATTTTATATAAAATTTTATTTTTTCAAATTGAATTTTCATTTTTGTTTACTTATTAACCTGACGGACTGAGCCATAAACTATTAAATTTCATACAGCATTCTAAGTTTATTGCAAATTTCAATCCTTAATGGCAAGCGGTCAAAATTAAAAAATGGTGACAACGCCAGCAATTAACTTATCCAAATTACTAACCACTGCTTTTGTTTTACGGTAACACTGTGAATAGTTGATGTTCGTGGCTATAATTTATAGATTATAATGATTAAAATATAATTTAAACCGTATGTCTTGGAACATTTAAGCCAATAAATAATATACACATGTAGGTATATTCCTTTCAAATAGGTTTATAAAAATATTATCTCTCTCTAATTTGTTTGTAAAAGGCTTTTTTGTTTTTTCGTGCACGTATTAGATCCGACGAGTTTAAGGATCCATGAACTCAGTTTGGTCCAAAGGTTTAAAAACATATCTTAACAACTTTACTTTTGAATTTTTATAGGAAATAACGATACCTAAAGGTATATTTTAACTTATTTTAGTTTACACACATACATACAAAGGTTTTTAAATTAAAAATAATTTTACTTTATAAGTTAAAATATCTGAAATAATCTGACGTCTGAATGAAAGAATCAAAATTTTATAATAAAATGTACTACATAATACTATCGGGTGGGTCATCTGTCGATTGAAATATGAACCATCAGTTATTTCAAACCTGGCAATACTTATGTCATTCTATTCTGTCACAAAATTCGGTATATTATCTTCACTGAACGTAGTGAATCGATTTAAGGCACAGTTAGACGACTGTAACGTAATTTAACAGTAACGCCTACTTAACGTAAAAATTTAGATACAAATATACAACGTAAAACGTCAAATGTTTTTAAGTAAAGAAACCAAAAACTAATATTGAACGTCATAAAAATTGCAAATTATGAAGTTGAGTTTCTTAAATTTGTTAAAAATGTATAAGAAACTAAAAATAAAAACGGCGCCGCTTTAGAAGATGAAGTGTTACGCCCTATTAATTGGGCGTATATCAGGCTGTAACAAAAAAGGTTTTATAAAAATGAAAGAACTTGATAAACTAGATGTCAACAGCTTTGAGTTTGATGTCAACATTATACGCATTCTCATTGCAGCCTGTACTTATAAATTAACTTTGTAATGAGTATGAATAAATCAGAGTAGTTAAATTT
Organism: Sarcophaga bullata; assembly: GCA_005959815.1. Lineage (NCBI taxonomy): Eukaryota > Metazoa > Arthropoda > Insecta > Diptera > Sarcophagidae > Sarcophaga > Sarcophaga bullata. The sequence continues at coordinate 6,411 of QOCX01000619.1, read as the reverse complement.
CAATATTGTCGACGTTTACATATATTCAAAATTTCAAGAGTGTTTATGAATAGCAAAAAACGATTCATTGCTGATCTCTGGCATTGAGGTGAACAATGTTTGATTTCAACAGGCATATTGCCATATATTTCCTGTCACACGATTTATTGCGTCAAACGTTTGATGGCCGTTTAATTGGCCGAAATACTTATGTCAAGTAGTCATCAAGAAGCTGCAATTTGACTTTCTGAGGGGCGCCATTAAAGAAAAGTATTCTGCCGAAAAACCAGAGATAATTTAGCTTTTGAAGGTCAACATTTGCGATGCTATTGCCGAGATACAACCCTACGCAGGCGAAAAAAGCACAAAAATGTGTCCAATCGAATTAGGTACTATGTGTACAGCCGCGGTATGAATGAAGTAATATTTCATTTCTAACCGGAACAATTGTACTTCGCCCAAAAAAATACATTTGGCAAAATTTCGAACGTTTTTTAGTTTATTGCGTTTTTAAATTCAAAATTTTAAATGGCCTTCATATCAAGAAAATATAATATATCAAAAAATGTTTTAATAAGTCAATAATTCTTTGATTTTGACTTTTATAACAATTACTTTTTATCCACTTTATATTGCAAGCTAACGTTGAAATTTCAAGTTGGGCAGACCAGTAAGTTATTGTAGAGGACAGAATCAGTCTTACAAAGCGGATGAAAACACTTGTGTATCCACGAGAAATTACCAAGAATATGTCGTAAAACAGTTTCTCTTTAAGAGACATTCTTAAAGAATTATAGAAAAAAATCGGATCCTACAGAACAACATCTAAAAAAGCAATTATCTATTACGATAAGAATTATTTAGAAGTACAGCAACTACTCCAATGTGAAACCGAAATCATATTTTACTATAATAATAGAGCTAAAAAGTGCACAGCATTGACTCATTGAAAAGTTACAATATTATTCGCGATTATAATCATATTGTAATGCTTTGGGTTCGTATATTCAACAAAGGAGATGGAAAAATCTATTTTATGGAAAGAAAATTTTACGAGCTTATACGATAAATAGTACTGCCAAAAAACATCGAAAATATTAAATATAGATAAAATAGAATAACATCCCAGTGGGCCGCATGAGTGACTACATAATATATTAATTACTGCACAATTTAATATCTTTTTTATTCTTCTTTTGGAACTGCCAAAACACTATCTTAATAATAGAATATTGAATTCTTTGTTTTTAAAATTTTCACTAATTTTTTTTCGTTGAAATATAAATATAAAGATTCCTACTATATCTAAACGGTTTCTTTATAAAACATAATTACTGCTAAAACTATCGTTTGGCACCTTGACGGACTTCCAAATTTACAAGAAAGCAAAGGTAGTACACGCATTCTGTAATGTAATAAAAAGCAATGTCTTCATTACGTCTTCACTTAGTTGGGATGTGCAGATGTTCATTAAATATCCTAAATAAAATAACTACAACGCAGCCGCGGTGATATTTACCATTTTTAAGTTAAACGTTAACACGCTGGCAATTAAAAACATAAAATATAAAAAAGTTATATTTATATTTATATTGATATTTATTTAAAGTAATTTTTACTAGATAATTAATTATTGAGAAAGTATGGATTTTGTTAATCACAAACCTATGAGTATATATTTACATAAACTGTGAGTTTTATTTGATAAATATATCAATTTTATTAATAATTATAGTGAGTGTATAACTATAAGAAACAATATTCGTTAATTCGCTATCACTTGAAAAATTGATTTAAAAAATTAGACACAGAAGCTAATCTTAGAAGATAATTAACTTTTATAAAAATTTAAGATTTTTAAGCGTTAATCAAAGTAAACACAGATATCTTAACATAATACTTAATAACTTTTTAATATTTTGTTTGCCATTTTTTTGATTTTATTACTACTGCTCCTTGGGAGGGATGGTTTGCTTGCAAACAAGGTAAAGTTTCTGACTGTGGTAAACGTGGCGACCACCAGGGCGATCCTTGTCTTGCTGTATTCAAGTTGACACGCAGCCTCCTCGTGGCCCCTCCTGGATGGCATTCTAGCACCCGCTAGATGTTAACTAATGCGTGCAGCGAAGTCCAATCCCCTGGACGTTAAATTTGGGTTGTGCGTAGGGCTTGGAACCCACCACGTAAAAATTTCATCCAGTAAAGACCAAAATACAAGCCTCTAAAAAGGAAGAAGAACGTTGCAGTCTGCCGCTACGCGAGCCATTGTCGAGAACTATAGAGAGAGGAGAAGGGAGGAGGGACGCAAGAAGAGGGAGCAGTAAACACTTCTCTACTCTGCTACAAGGCGATGACGATACCAATACCGCCTTTAGAGATGGATGTCGTACCCGATCGACGATGACGGCGTGGATATTCCGCCGCCCTAGCCATGAAAAGGTCAAAGTCACTATTATGCGACTTAAAAACAATAAAGCGGCAGGTCCTGATGGCCTCTCCGCTGAATTGTTTAAGACCGATTGTAATGAGTTGGTAGGGCGCATGCACCAGCTTATTTGCAAAATATGGCTAGAGGAAAGTATGCCCAACGATTGGAACCTCAGTGCCCTCTGTCCTGTCCTGAAAAAGGGAGACCTTACGTTATGCGCCAACTACAGGGGTATAAGCCTTCTCCCTATCGCATAAAGGTTCTTACAGGCGTATTATGTGAGCGACTGAAGCCACTCGTCAAAACACTGATTGGGCCTTATCAGTGCGGCTTCAGACCTGGCAAATCCACCATCGACCAGATCTTCACACTACGCCAAATCCTGGAAAAGACCCACGAAAAGCAAGTTGACACACACCATCTTTTTGTCGACTATAAGGCAGCCTTTGATAGCCCATAAGGAATCGTGTTTTTGCCGCAATGTCTGAGCTCGGTATACCTGCGAAGCTGATAAGGCTTTGCAGAATGACGTTGAGCAATTCCTGCAGCTCCGTCAAGGTAGGAATGGACCTCTCCGAACCTTTCGATACCGTGCGAGGTTTCAGACAAGGCGATCCCTTATCATGCGACCTCTTCAACTTCGTCATGGAGAGTGTTTGCGGAAGGCGGGAGTGCATCGCAATGGCACTATCTTCCATACAAGTGTCCAGTTGCTTGCGTACGCTGACGACATTGACATCATAGGGCGTACCAAGCGAGATGTTACTGCTGCCTTTAGCGCTATTGAAAGGGAGTCTGCGAAGATGGGTCTGGCAGTAAATGAGGGCAAAACAAAGTATATATTGTCGACAAGTAGAGAAGTGCGGCGTACTGATTCTCAGACTACGGCCGATAGTAGTCAAGGAATTCTATCTTGGCTCCGCCGTTACCACCAAAAATGATGTCAGTCTGGAGATCAAGCGCAGGATCACTCTTGCCAACAGGTGCTACTATGGTCTCAATAGGCAATTGAGTAACAGAGACCTCTCTCGTGCGACGAAACTAATACTCTACAAGATGCTCATCCTACCCGTGCTTCTTTATGGCGCAAAAGCATGGACCTTATTAAGCACAGATGCAGCAGCCTTGAGAGTGTTCGAGAGAAAAGTCCTGCGTAAGATCTTCGGTGCAGTGCTAGTTGGCGAAGATTTCCGCATCCGATACAACAGTGAGCTGTATGAGCTCCTCAACGACATGGACGTTGTGCAGTGTATTAATATCCAGCGGCTGCGCTGGCTCGGCCATGTCGTTCGAATGGAGGAGGATGCTCCGGCGAGACGGGTATTTGATGCGGAGATCTACGGAAGTCGGCGAAAAGAACGACCTTGTATCCGTTGGAAGGACCAAATCGAGGAAGCCCTGTCATCGATTGGTGTGATCAACTGGCGTAGGCGCGCAAGAAGCAGAGGCGCCTGGAAGGATGTGTTGCGGCAGGCCGAAATCCGTTAATCGGGTTGTTATGGCCAATTAAGTAAGTGAGTACGTAAGTAAGAAAGGTATCGGTTTAAGACGTTTAAAGCATTAAAAGTTAGTAGTTTTGTCAATTTAGTTGTTAGACGAAGGTTATGTTTCTAAAATATGTTGTAGAGTTAGTATTAGTATTGAATACAGAAACATGTCAAAATTTACATGGTATTTAATAAGCTAATTTAGAATGACAGACTTATCTGAGATAAGTCATTTTATAGGTATTAAAATAGATAGACATATTTGTCAGTTGGATCTTAGTTGGTCTGTATATACTGACAATGTTTTAGGAAACTTTAAATTATTCCGAATGACCCAAATATGAGACCTCCTTCGCCATAAATTTACTCTTGTCTAAACGGTCACAAAAATTTATCGAGACGATGTATGCCATCTTTTACCATTTTGTTGGCCATAACAACGCGTGAATATTCAAATGCTGTGGATATAAAGCGTTTCGATTGACGATACTGTTTTCGTTGACGACGGAATAAAAGGAATATTCATTTTTGGGCTTTTTGATGACGACGTATTATAAATGTAAGGTGTGCTTCAAAATGATAAAGTCACCTCAATATTTGCTCAATTGATCCAAACTATAAAATGTGATGTATTGTCACCTTATTCAAAAAATTCGACGTTCAAATAAGTGAATAATAAGCCGATTTTGCTCCTAGCGGTATACCTTTATTTTATGTTTGCTTAAATTTATGTAAATAAGTGGAAAATATAATGCGTGGAACCGATAAGGTCAGTATTTAATAAGCAATTAACCTAAGCAGAACCGTGAAACTCGGCTAGTCTCAAATTCCATGAAGAATGCGTTAACAATAAAATAGAAATTGAACTTATAAGCTTCAAAAACCGCAACCACACTTTATTCGAGCATAATTAAAAAATTCCCTGTTTGACTTGCAGTATAAGATTAAGCGTAAAGAGCTTGTGAAAAACAACATGGCAACTAATTAGCATCTGGCAAACATATTTTTAAAAAGGTTATGAGATATTCCATACATTTTTGGGTTTGTAGGTAATTTTTTCTGATGAGAAAATTTAACCTGGATAGACCAGATGGTTTCAGTTGTTATTGGCGAGATCTAAGGATGCAGCGCTTGTTTTTTCAAAAATTTCGGCGGTGCCAGTTTGATGGTTTGGGCTGGCTTTATCTCACATGGTATCCTGGAACTCTACTTTCCTTCCACTCGAATGAATCCTTTAGAGTACCAGAGTATTCTATCTGAATGCTTACTGCCTAATTTAGGCTAAAATGCTGACAAAGCCTTCACCTTTCAACAAGATAACGCAGCAATTCATGTCAGCAAGTCGACTAGTCAGTGGTTTGAGGAGCAAAATATTAAGGTAATTGATTCTTCAGCGCATTCCCCCGATTTAAAGCCCATGGAAAATTTATGGGGACTGCTTGTACATAATATTAATGCAAACAACAAACAGTACCGGACAAAAGTTGAACTGAAAGTAAGAATCTGCAACAGCTGGCGCGAAATCTGTTCCAACGTTCAGGAAAGTTTAGTAAGTTGGATGGCATCTTGTGTTTTTAAGGCAATAAAAGGAAATGGGAATTACTTAATTTAAATAAAAGTTTGGATAAATGAATCACTGACCTTATCATTTTGACGCATTGCATTTTGCACTTATGTATTTATATAATTTTAAAAAATCGTAATATAACGGTACACGGTAGCAAAATTGGCTTATTATTCACTTATGTGAAAGCGAAATTTTTTGGAATAAGGTGACAATACATACATAACATTTTATAGTTTGAGTGAATTGAGCAAATATTGAGGTGACCTTATCATTTTGAAACACACCTTAGTTGGATGTTAATGGTTCGTTAGGTATGTTCTATGTTTGTGGAAAACATTTGACATGAGCTGTGATTGACGATGTTTGTGGTACTTCGTTATATGATGTAACTATAATTGTTGTTTCAAATGGGTGGTTCTGGTGGCATGAACATTTGCAATGTAGATGATACATCTATTGAGTCCAATTCACACAATCTATAGCGCTGCACTATTTTACATTCCAATGTCGGTATACGTTGATGCATGCCATGAGGGAGCAATTTCGACGAATTTTGAAATTCTTATACTACATCCCGGGATAACCAAACGTTTCCTTTTATTATTTATCTAAGATATAATATGTAAGCTGTACGTTCATCTTAGAAAACAAGGGTACGGTCGCGACCCTTAATCGTTAGGGAATAAATTCGATCTTTAAGTCAACCACCGACAGAGTTGTATTCCTTTAACACAGTTGTCCTAATTTGACATTTGTTTGCTTTAGTTATTGATGATCTGATTGAGTCTTTCTCTGGGGTTCGGAATGTTTAATGTTTATTTTAAAAAGGAATACACTTTTTGATGTGCTTGGCAAAAGCTAATTAACATTAGCTAATCTGATTTAATATATTATGTACTCAGTTTTATTTGACAATAAATGCCTATTAAAATGAAATAAATTTATTCTAT
>QOCX01000618.1:83855-98356 GCA_005959815.1 Sarcophaga bullata | reverse complement strand
TAAAAAATACTATCAAATAAAAACGGTTTGAAATTTTGCCAAATTTATTGTTTTGTTGTGAAGTACAATTATTCCGATTAGAAAAGGAATATTGTTTCAGTCATATGGCTGCCGCGGCTTAACTTACAGTACCTCATTCGATTGGACCAATTTTCGTGCACATTTTCGATACGAATAGGGTCGTATATCGACAATGGCATCACGAATTTTAGCCTTCAATTGCTTAATTGTCAAACAAAAAGTTGTCAAACGGTATTAAATCGCAGATTCTTGGCGGTCAATTAACATCACCATTTCGGCTGATTAAACGCCTATCAAACGTTTGATGCAATAAATCGATTGCAGCATAAGATTTGTGGTTAGTTGCACCATAATGTTGAAACTAAACATCGTTCACATTAATATAATTAAGAGTTAGGCCAAAAAAAAATCTGCCATCATGGTGTAATGTCTCTATTGACCGTAATGTTGTCCTTATTTCCAAAAAAATACGAGCAAATAATCACTTCACTCCACAAGCTTTAGCAAACAGTCACTCGTAATGGGTGCATTGGCTTGTTTTTCTGAGACACAAGCATCAAAACTGATTTTTTTTCTTGACATAATCAACATCCTAGTGCAGTTTCTCGTTGGCACATCTAGTGAAACAAAAACGAACCGTAAATCGATTCCTTACCTTTAGTGGAGATAATATACTAAATTTTATGATAGAATATAACAATATTAGTATTGCCAGATTCGAAATAACCGTTGATTCAAATTTAAAGCGATAAATAGAGCTGTCAATAGATATTTTCTCCACCTTTTATTTATTTCTTATGCCCTGTTTCTGTTTCACTAGTGATTAGACCATTGCAGCTGGTTTTAGAACAATGCAGTAACCACTTATTGAATTGAATTGTTGTTTTAAGCGAAAAAGAGCTGAAGAACTTTATTTATTGCGTCCTAGCGTTGCCATATTCGCCAGTCATAGTCGTTGTTAATTTTATGCTGCCTGGTGAGCAGGGGTCGGAAAAACTGTGATGAACATGCTAGTAGTCAAACAGTTTAAATACTGCACTATGCCAGAGGCAAAAAATCATATCCGAGTAAAACTATTAAAGGCAGAATATTCTCCTACAGCCTAATCCTGTAGAAGAATACTTAAACTAATCGATTATGTTTAGAATGATTTTTAAAAATGTTTCATATTTATCGAAGGAGGCCGAGAATGTCATATAAGATGAAGAAAGTCGTTGCCTATATTCCAGTTAAGTGAACTTAAAATCATTTAAAACTATGCTGGGTAATTATGGTAAAAATAGATTTTAGTATTGTATCAGGCTTTTCAAAAAGAACAAAAAAAAAAATAAAATAATGCTTGAGTAGAATCTGAGATGGAGAAAACCAATCCCCAGAACCCATACTTGAAATCAAGTTAGTGACAGGGAGTTATTTGGCATGACAGTAGGAAAATGGAATGACAGTATATGGAAATGCTATTTAAGTTGAAGTTGGCAATACAATACCATCTATCTAATCGCTTGAAGCTTAATTTAGTAACAATTAACACTCCTTAGCACTGGACCCGTTTACTTTTTTTTTGTTTGCTACCAAAAATGTATTGGAATGGACATGATGGTTTACTTAAGCTAATGTATTCAATGATAAATTACTAACCTGTTCAATTTATTCAATAGCAAACACATACACGCACACATTCATTAATATTTTTTTTCATTCATTTCCTCTCTCTCGCTCTCTCCCTCTCTCTCATTGATTCACCAATACATTGAAATCCACATACCTATCCACAAAGAGTTGGTTTGGTGGCAATGGTGATGAAAAGGGTATTTAATCTACACCCAACAAGATTATAAAATACATTGATATACTAACACAGTTAAATATATACACATACATGCATAAATATACATCAGAAGCAGCAGTCACATATGTATGTATACGGATACATATACGGATACAAGGATATGAAGTAATAGAAGGTGTGTTTCAAACAGTGCATACATTCAATGTGTTTGTATACCTTTAAAGGCACTTGCTGGCTGGTAATGATAATAGTCGAACTCCCACAATTTCAATTCGGAAGCGAATACGAAAATGTCCAAAGCATACGTTGAAAGATTAATTGGTAATGAAATTAAAATTCTCTGGCCAACAACGAAATGAAATGTAGGTGTTCCAAAGCGAAGATTTTTGTTGTTGTTGTTTTTTTATTATCGTGATGTGATTTATATACGTTGATATATACGTTGTGATATTGTATTCATGAATAATTGTATTGGTATTGGTTGTGCTAAAAGTCCAGTAATGATTTTATATTGTTGTTATAATTTTAAAGGCGATTGCGTTTGGCCAATCAGACTATGACAGTAGCATGCCTATGTTAAGTGAATTATTTCGGATTTAAATCAAAATTTAGCCAAAGTCTAGTAAATAATTCAATTTTAATTATTTCTTCGTTAATATTTGATGACATAATGAGATCGTTTTAAAGGAAAAACACAAAAAAAAGGTTTTTTTTTGGAATAAAGCTGGTGAACAATACTAATTGATAACAGTTAAGTTATGGCAATTTGTTGTATAATGGATGGCAAGTTTAATACGAGATTTATCAGACGATTTTGTGATCCAATAGTACATCTAACCCCTAATGATCTGGTCGTAATGATCTGGTCTCTCCCTGGACAGAATCCGTAAATGCTATGATTTTGGTAAATGCTGTGAAATGAGGCTCAATAACCTGGAGTTTACATACTCTATTAAAAGAGGGCCCATTCTGAAAGATAGATGCGGATTTTGGGTAAATGTTAAGAGAGGAGTGAAAGTTTTTAGTCTCTGATTAATATAATAATCCCCGGTCAGACATCAAAAATGAAATATGAAAAAAATATTTCTTCGGCGGCTTCCTCTCAGCATTTCTGGCAAAAACTCTGAGAGTAAATTGAAATTGGCATGAAAAGTTCTCAAAAAAATCAGTCATTCGGAGATCGACTTTAAACGTAGGTCCCGCCACTCATGTATGAAATTAACACACACAATATAAGTGATATAAGAAGCTAGCCGTAATCCTGACTGAAGGGTTGTAATGGCCAATTATGTATGTATGTATGATTAATATATATCGATTACCAGATAAACTTGCGGCCAATGTCATCGAAAGATGTGCTCAATTCAACTTAGACAGAGAGTACATAAGACACAAGATCCGCACATTCGGTTCTGGTGAGGTAAACTAAAACATAAATTTTTCATCTAATGGTTCTCAAATAATGTGGGAATTTATGGAACGATCGCCAAGATGTGTGGATAATCTCTGCAGATGCTATCATTCTAAATTAAACGAAAACAGTTGCCGTAATATACGATCTTTTTCATGTGTGGTGGCGTTTTCGGAACATACTTCTTTGAGAACAACGTTGACCACATCATTCCTGTTAACAACGAGCACTGTCGACCCATAATTACCAACTTATTTTGACTTGAATTGAATCATCTGGATACCAATTGCGCTTTTTGCCACACAGCTCATGCCACATTGGATGTTCTGCAACAGCGATTTGAATATATGCTCGTCTCCAATAGAGATTATGTTAACGAAATCACCTTTTTCCTTTAAGTTGCAAGTGTATGCGAATAAGTTACAAAAGCTAATATAAACCATGCCATCAAACAAATTCAGACTGATTTATGCGCCAGAGTTATGGAAAATTTTTTACTTCGGATATGTTCATTCTTAAGATTCCATTGGCGATCATTTGTATGACGTTATATTCCACATCATGGCATTGATAGCTCTTTCTAAAGAATTAACATTTTCGGTGCTATCTCCTACAGACGATGTTTCATTCAAACTTAAGGCAGGAAATGTTTAATACAAGATCATTTAGTAAATGCATGCATGTGGTTATTATTGATCAACTAAAATAATGTGAATTCTTTAATAATAAAATTGTCATTGAATTTATAGAATTAAATCTTTAAAATTCCGTCTCTTGCTGCAATACATTTAAAAGAATTTCACACACAGAATTTAATACATATGATGTATGCATAAATAAAGTCAATTTGCAATTGTATGTTGAAATAAAAACGAATTTACCATCATTATTCAAACAGCAAATCTTTCATTCATTCATACATTTTTGTATTATGTTCATTACATACATACATACATACATACATTACATGGTATTGAAATCTTCAGTGGCTTATTGACTTATTTGCTGCAACCATATTCGCATTAATAGAGTTTTGTTCATAGAAAAACGAAATGGAAACGTATTGATTTGAATGAATTTGTTTTCAGGGCTCAATCCAATTAGCAGTTCAGTTTTTTCTTCGAACTTTAGACAAAAATTCTTAAAGTTTTTTTTGTGTGCATGTTTCCCTTTAAATCCATCCCAATAATGTGGTTGCATAGAATGTAGTAACATGTTGCCATTGAACTAATCTTGTGCTTGTGACAGTTTTTTTTTTTTTTTTTGGCTATTATTTCGTTCTAGTTTTTGTATTGAACTTGTTATTCCTTTAGCTTTGAGCAGATTCGTTTTTTTTTTCTAATGTTTGTTGATACAAGTTTTATGCAATTGATAGATGACTTTTCAAAATGCTCTTACTTTATGGGATTTAAGTTTAGAGCTATAATTGGAGACTTAAGCTGAAAATTATGCTTGTCACTAATAAAATGATATAATATTTTATCGAATTTCTTTTTTAATACCTAAAAACTTTTATCGAACTAATAAATACAGTGTGGAGCAAAACTGTACATCCCATTATCATAATGTATGAACAACCATTTGTAAATATGATCGCAGTATTAATAATTTTTCATTACCTTGGGAATACACACATACATATATACATATATAATTGGTAAGTACAACCTTTTGTATACAATTCACACTACTTATGTTAAGTGCATTAATTTTATATACGAGTGGCGAGACCTACAGTTTAAAATCAATCCCGAACTACAGATTTTTGAGAAACCTTTTCATGGCGATTTTATTTACTCTGAGAGTTTCTGCTGCGAGAACGTCGCCGAAGAAATTTTTTTTGTTAGTTTTCGTTCTGTTGAAGATTTCTGACCTAGGATTAGAGATTTGGTGTCATATCTCATAATTCAGCACACCGCCTATTACACTCAGTCTATTTTATGCAGGACTATGGTAACAAGTTTGTCAACTTTAATTGACCAATAAAATTATTTGTTCAAGCTTTTCGTCTATAAACAAGAACAAGCAGAAGTTTCATGGCGAAGAGAAAGTTTCTAAAACAGTTAAAACAAGTCTGGAAAATATATACTTCCAGTTATTTTTTTTTTGTTGTGAAGTACAATCGCTTCGGTGAGAAATGGAATATTATTTAATTAATATGACTGCCGGGACTGGCCTTACATTGTCTCATTCTATCGGACCAATGTTGATGCACGGTGGCAAATCGCAGTTTCTTGATGGCCAATTGACATCACCATTTCGGCTAATTAAACGATTTGCTACACATCCTGTTGAAACCATACACCATTGTTCACATCAATGCTATGAAGAACGAGTAAAAAAAAATCGATTATCATGGTGCAATAGGTGTCTTCATTAATTGAAATAGTTGCGCCATTTTCACTTTCAAAGAAATACGGGCCTCCTCTCTACAAGCTTCATCAAACAGTCATTCGCAATGGATGCATTGGCTTCTGTATGACCAAATATGGCAATTTTGCTTATCGAATCGCAGCTTCTTGATGGCCAATTGGCATCACCATTTCGGCTAGTTAAATGGCCGGCATATGTTACTATGACACGAAATCGATTGTTCCAAGAGATATGGAGCAAGTTGCATCATCCTGTTGAAACCATATATCATCGTTCACATCAATTCTATGGAGAACGAGTAAAAAAATCGATTATCATGATGCGATAGGTGTTTTCATTGATTGATGTGGTTGCGCCATTCTCACTTTTAAAGAAATATGGGCCAATGATGCCTCCGCTCTACAAGCCTCATCAAACAGTCATTCGCAAAGGATGCATTGGCTTCTGTATGACCAAATATGGCAATTTTGCTTATTAACGTACCTACCAATATGAAAATGAGTTTCATCTGAAAAAATAATTTTTTTTGTGGCAAAATCGATATCATCATGCAATTTATCGTGCGATAATTTAAAAGTTCGTTAAGGTTCAGTTCGATCATTTTGTGCGATATATACTTGGATAATTTATAAATTGTCGATTAAGCCAAACTTAATAGAAATTTAAACTGAAAATGTGTTTAATTTTTGACATTTAATAAGAAAAAAGTTAAGTTAGCATTACTACTATTTCAATATTGTATACGATGTTGTTTTTCAAAGTGTACGAACATGTTTGATAGTATGGTGTTATCTAAATAGCATCTAAAATTGCTTAAATATGTTTGAAGTCAAAAATTCAAAATAAATTTATAGCAATAATGCAATTTGCCAAAATAAATGTTTTCCGTAATATGAAGATAAAAATAAAAATGAAAATCAACAACAGAATAGAATATTGACAGAGGCATAGACATATGCACGTATTTTTCTTTGGATAATTTAAAAGTAAATCGAATAATCTTTACGCACAGCCACATACAATATATGTTTTGGTATATGTACGAGTATGTGCATGTCTGGTAAAGAGCTGATAAAACATGCTGGGCCCCATCTATTTTATAAATGACAACAAAAAGAAAACAACAAAAGATTCAAATCCAATTCATATAAAAGATATTTGTTATGCCCATATTTACTCACGGACACACACACACACTCACATATATATATATATATATGTAGATGTTCACACTAAACACTAACACCCGCAAGTGACAACTGCACCCATATTGGCACTCAAACACGATCACATTAATTTTGTACACTCACTCAGTGAGACACAACTCGCACACTATCTAAAGCATGAAGGCACATGTGTGTCTACATATATTTATGTATTGCATGTATGAAAGCATACATATATGCATACATACATAGAAACAATAGGTTTGTTTTAAACTCTTTAATGTACGTATGTAAAGGTTAGAGAGAGAAAGTATGTGGTATGATTTAAAATGCTCTTGACTTATGTTGCGTTTGAGCAATAAAAATTGATTATTAATCATACGCTTAAATTTTAAGGCCTTCAAATGCATTGATCAGTTAGTAATAAATATAAGAATATAGTAAAAACTGTTTTAAGCGATTATTTTCATTAGTTAATGTTGCAGTTAATGGGCTTGATTACAAATTATTGCAATAAAACAAAAACGATTTGAAATTTTGCGAATTTAGTTTTGTTGTTGTTGTAAAGTACAAGTGTTCCGGTTAGAAATGGAATATTATTTAATTCATATGGCTCCCACGGCTGGCCTCACAGTACTTTATTCGATTGGAGCAATTTGAATGCGCTTTTTCAGTCTATGGGGTTGTATCTCGGCAATGGCATCACAAGTGTTGACCTTCACATGCTCTATTGTCTCTGGTATGTCGGCATAACAATTTTCTTTAATTGCGCCCCACAAAAAATATTCCAATAGTGCCAAATCACAGCTTCTTGGTGACCAATTGACGCAAATAACAAATATGGCATGCGATGTGTGGCAAGCTGATATATTCTATTGCAACCAAACATCGTTCACATCAATGCAATAAAGAACGAATACAAAAAATCGGTTATCATGGTGCGGTAGGTGTCTTCATTGATCGTAATGGTTGCACTGTCCTCATTTTCAAAGAAATATGAACCAATGATGCCTTCTCTTCACATGCAGTTCATCGGATTTCGGCCTGCTTTAACAACATTCTTCCAGCCGCTTCTTCTCTGCTTCTTATGCTTCTTACCCGCTTGGTCACATAAATGTATGATTGGGCTCGATTAATTTGGGTTTTTTCACTTCTCTCGCAACCGCTGCATATTAATCCGCTGCACAACGATGTAATTAAGAAGCTCATACAGCTCATTATTAGATCGAATGCGAAAATCATCGCCAACTTACACTAGACCGAAGATTTTACGTAAGACTTTTTTCTCGAATACTCTCATGCCTGCTGCATCTGCGTTTAATAGCGTCCATGTTTCTGAGTCGTAAAACAGTACGGAGAGGATAAGCGGCTTGTAGAATAGTAGTTTCACTGTATTAGAGTTACAAGTGGCCTTATATATAATAAATAAGGCAAATAAATACCTTCTTTCAATTTATACCTACTGGAGTTATACTCACACATATTCATATCGGGATTTGTACTTACATTAACGAGTCCGCCATATAAATCCACGTTTGTAAAACCTTTCTGGAAGCTCGTATAGCAGCTCCATTATCAGATGTGGGTGAACGAATATCCTAAGGCTGCTTGCTACTCGTAGGTGGGTAGAGATGTTGCGGAACATATATATTTACAAACATATTACAAGTTTGGTATAGGTACTCAGGACGAGACTGAATAGTATTCTAGTGGTTTCGCTTCCCACTAGAGACGTTGGTGGTGTTTGATACCACATCGAGCAGATGTTTGTCCTTTAATAATAACCAAGTTACATATCCAGTAACTGATCAGGTTGGGCCACCTTAACGGAGAAAGTAACTGGCAATCTAATGCAACCAATAAATGGTGGTACTTTTAACCTTTAAGTATAAACATGAGCAAGTTAAACAAGTGACACCATAGCCACAGATAACCAGCTAAAAGTGTAATGAGTACCAAATAAATTGGAAAAAGAGGGAAGGTACTTAAGCTCGTAAATTGTGAATAAAAGAACAGAAAAAAAGGAAAAAATAAAAAAGTGGTTGCTTAACAATAAAGCACAGACTCACACGTATGCACCATGCAAACGCTGACAAACAAACAAATCTAAAAACACTACCAATTTACGTAATATTGGACAAAGGAGCTATATTGACAACCATACACACACACACACTTCTTTCATTTGTATTTTTTTTTTTAAACATTTTCCACTAGAAAAAAAAAGAAAAAAGAATAAAAAGCATTGTGTTGTAGAAAAGCGTGTGCAACATTATTTGACCCACTTAACAAATTAAGTGTAAAAACCTCTTAAATAGACACAAATAGATACCAAGCCACACACATCCATACACATAGGTATTCATTTACATACAAATGTACGTATATGACTGTATGCCATGGCAAACATAAACGATGGTGCGGTAAATATATGAGAATGAGGAGACACGTCTAAGAGTATGTGTGTGGTTTAAAGGAAATAACATCAGATAAAGAGCCATGGAGCTAAATTAAATTCATTCAACTGTGATGAACAACCCACTTGAAGGATGCAAGGAAATTGGTCTACTTTACTGTGGCTACTAAAGCAGTTTTATCGTGAAGAGTTTTGAAATCAGTTGACTAGAATAAGGGTTATTTGGCAATAAGGGACTTGTGGAGGAAATTAAAAATTTTAGAGAAAATGGTTTAAAAAGCGTTTAAAACTAAACTGTGTTTTTCGTTTTTTTCCAACAAAGTCACTAGGATATAGAATGGAAAGCTATTGGAATTTTTTCCATATTTTATGCTTATTTTTAGTATGAGAAAAGGTTACAAAATAGGTTTTCCTGCAATGGTTATTAAATTCATTGTGATCATAAAGATATTCTATTATCGGTAACTGAATATTCAGATCCAACATCAGTTATATTACACTTAATATATAGAACTGGACTAAATTCACACGAGCGCAAGAATTATCGAATTATCTTTTGTGCGAATTGTAAATCATAATCACCAAAGAAAGCAAAAACTTTATTAGAATTACTACGGCATAGGCGTTATATGCCGTGCTTTTAGTTCGCTGAGAAGTAATGCTTTTCAACAACAACGTACTATAAGACTAGTCTCCTCAAGTCTTGCTTTTATAGGACTTTTACAATAGGAATACCGTATCTTAGACATCCGGCATACAAGTCGCAGTTTATATTTCTTCAATCATTGAAGTAGCAACACAAACAAATTTCTTTTTTCTCAACAACACATACATAAATAATTGGACATTACAACCCTTCAGTCACGATTACGAGCTAGCTTCTCACAGCACTTATGCTGTGTGTGTTAATTTTATACATGGGTAGCGGGACTTACAGTCTAAAAAACGATTCCGAACGACAGATGCATGAGAAACTTTTAATGGCAATTTTATCTACTCTCTGAGTTTTTGCCAGAAATCTGTTGAGAGAAAGTCACCGAAAAAAGATTTTTTCATATTTCATTTGGTTGGAGAGCTGGGTTTGAGACTATGGTGACTTCACAGGATTTGATGAGCATGCCTTATTGAGACCTTATTCTCTAGTGGTATCTCAAAGAAAAGACCATGAATATAATTTCTTTTAATATTGTATGTTAAATTTTCTTTTTTACTTATTTTCCTGCAGTTTCTATTTGCTTCCAGGCAGTTGGTATAAAACCGAAGCAATTATAACCATTGAATTACAATGAATTACTATTACTATTACTATAATCAATCACAGTCTATAGTTTATGGTTTAAATTACTCAGGTTGAATAGTTATAAGGAATTAACAAAACTCTATTTTGTAGATAAAAGTATAAAATTTATTATATAACCAGTTTACATTTATTTCTCTATAGAAGCACAAGCTGTCATAACGGAACAGCATCATTATGTCTTCAATTTATCTCAGTTTCATTAAACAAATTTTTCCGGCTGTGGTAAGTTCTAGTATAACAGGGTTGCCATTTAGCGTGATATAGAATGAATGTTTTTTCTAAGTAATGTACATATATGGGATATAGTGATGAAGAACTTTGTTTGTTAAGTCCTGTTCTAGCTCACAACCAAACGCTGTCTTACCCTCTATGATGTTTGGTGTTAAAGTTATCCTCTTTGAGATAAAAGATGTCTTTCTGAATGAATTATTTAAAAGGCAACTGAAAACTTTTGTACATTTTCAGGAATTCGAACTACCATACGATTTCGAAGTTTTTTTTTTACACCATAGAGTGCAGGACTACATTATCTTAAATGCGAAAGAGTTGTAAATTCGCTTGCTGTAAGTCGAATGCTTCAAGAGTATACCTTCAATAAAATAGATAGACTGACTACTACAAAAAGAAAGCTCTAAAATGTATTGGTAAGGACATTGTCTAAGTTCATGAATTTCATTCTTTGTAGATCTAACTGTACTTTTATTTTACTTCTAGATTTTCTTTTTAATTAGAGCACTAACTTTTTGCCCTAACTATTGAATTTGTACTGCTCGGTAATGCAGCTGAACTATAAAATTTATAATGTTCTAAAGAGCATTTATAAGCATATGGTTAGTTTGTGTATGCTAAGACTGATGACGCCATTTTCATTCATTAATTGTATGCATATGCATACATATGTATGTGTGTGCTCATGACTCATGACACTGTTTTCATCTTTTGTTATCTTCGTTTAAAAACAAACAAAATATCTTTGCCATCATATGAGATTTTTATATCATTTGTCGTTTGTACGATGGTGGTGCTGGCTAAAATAACATCATGGTTAAGCATATTAAAGTGCCCAAATGTCTATAAGAAAGAAAGAAAGGGAATAAAAAATGTATGTTCATTTGTTTTATGTTTTAAAGGTTAAAATTTTCAAGACTCAAACATTTTTAAAGTGTGCTTTTGAAAGAAGACAGAAATGAAATTGGCATTAGATTGTGAAGTCAAGCAAATGCAAGATGTTTTGCTTTTTATGGGTTGCAGGCCAAAAATTTTTACATGAAATTCAACACCAGAAAATAAGAAGAAAAATATCTCAAGCATGACGTTGAATTTCAAACAAGCACTTAGTAATCCAGAGAATATTTTTAATGCGATCATTTTTTCTTTTTCTTTTGCTCAAAGGAGGATTTTGCACGATTATGTGGAAGGTCATAAACTCTTGGAGACGTTAGAGTTGTTAAACGCAGCATTATAACACTTTCTAGTGTGGCTCACAAAATATTTGCGGTAAATTAAAGTCTCTTGCTCAATACTTAAGGTATTTAACCTATCTGGATAATGACAAGAGCTGAGAATTCTGAAATTTATTCTGTTCTACAGGTGCAAAACTTGGAAATGTAAACGTGTTATCGATGTGAGCTTGCAAATCTTTATAAACAACTTCAATTATAAATATATTACAATCGAATCCTGGAACATCTCTTGGTTGAACTTAGTACATCTTTGTTGCTGTGGAGTTTAATTAACTCGATTATCGGATAGAGGTATGTTGAATAAAGTTATGGAAAATAGACCACATACGTCAAGGGCTTACACATAGCATTGAGGAGTTCAGCTTATTGGTGGGCAAAAATAGGCATCCCGATTCGATCTGCCAGTCAGTGATGATGTTGATGAAATTTGTCATCTGATGGAGTAATGACAACATACCATGCAACATATCAAGAAATTCGTTAAGCTATAGACATCAACTTAATGGAAATTTAAAATCAAATGAAAAGGTTGGCTACTCAATACTAAGATAATACATGTACGAATACAAAGACTTTTAATACACCGAATTATTAACAGTTACAATGTGCTGCTACATAAGGAAATGGTAGTACTTATGAAGTAAATCGTTAGAAGTAGTGAAGTGTCAGAAAGTACTTCTGAACCGGGACTGACAATAATTAAAAATATTATCGTTTAGTGGAACTGGAGTGGATTAACAATATGGTGAACTTACATAAAAGACCTCTGAATCAGATTTGACAATATAAAATATGATTATGTGGTGGGGCAAGAGGGGATTTAACAATATTACTCTGATCACTTATTTCGAAGCCTTTCGAATGAAGAAATTTAGCAAGACTGCAAAGTATAGCGAAAGAGAAAGGAAGTTCTGCTTCATCGTGTTACTGCCAGACTAAACATTTTTTAAGCATTCACAGATTTTGATCGGTATGAGTATCATTTGTTCTGATTTTTGTAAAACTATCCTTGATCATTGTCGAATTTCTTACAGGACAATAGTAACACATTGTAAGCAGGTAGATAAACAACCGGGAGATTATGTTATTAGACGTTAGGTTACGGTCCAAACCTTAAGTCAGACATCTCGAACAAAATGAAATAACAAAAAAAAAATATTTCTTTGGCGACTTCTTCCCAGCAGATTTCTGGCAAAAAATATGAGAGTATTATTGAAAAAAGTCGCCGTAGTCTAGTAGGTAGTGTGTTGGCCAATTAGATGAATGGCCAGGGTTCGAAACGGCGGTCAGACATCAAAAAACGAAATATGAAAAAAATATTTTGTTGGCGACTTCCTCTAAGCAGATTTCTGCAAAAACCCTGAGCGTAAATAAAATTGTCATGAAAATTTTCTCAACAATCTGTTGGTCAAAATTAAGGTTAGGTACCGCCACTCATGCTTTAAAACACAACTTAATTGCTTGAATGATTGTAGCAACCGATTATGGATGTGTATGTAAGGGAATAAACTTTAGCCCTTCAAAGAAAGTATCGCCAAAAAGGGGTTTTACTGTGGAGAAAAATAAATGGCAATTTGAAGATGTTTGCAATGACATCGGCTTCTTTGCTGCATCATTTGCCTTGGCCAAGTGATCGGTATCTGTTGTATTGCGGAACTATAGTTAGGAAACTAAATAAACCTGCTTTACAGTATGACCTCAATAAAACGTGTATACATATCTCAAGTTGAGATTCTATGACGCATATATATAAACATATATTGTTCGTGTTTGTCTGTAATGACAATGGGATGTATCTAGTAAAAAGCTGTTATTGTGCCCGAATTTGAAGATTTCTTTATCCTTTTAGCCTTTGTATGTTCTGTTTTACTGTTTTAAGTTTAGTTTTCCAGTTTTCTTAAAATTACACAAAATTAATACAAACCGATATGAAGTACCCTTTTATTATAACAATAAAAAAAATTTATAATTTCAATCTCTACAAACTACAATAATATCCCCTAAAATGCAAGTGGTTTATTTAAATTTCTTGAGGCAACAATGCTGTATCATTTGCTGCATTTAAAGGGCACACTATCATTGACTAAGTTTTTGTGTCTTTTCTAATACAGATCTTGTTGTTATTATTGTAGTTAAATTTAACCCTCTATGTAGTAAAATTTTATTCCTAGACAATATCAACATCAGTGTGAACTTAACACTTTTCTTGTATTTCCAGAACTTGCCAAGTCATGGCGCATAACATTAGCATGGGTGGGTGTCTCAGTACCATTTTGCCTTCACTATTACTGCGTTATTTTTCTCTCATTGAATTGTTTGTTGAAATTTGTTCTTAGATTAGTAAAAAAATCACAAAAACATAGATACATACGTACTACATACATACATTCTTACGTACTTACGTTTTATAATAAGAAAACACCATTTAGTGTTCGTACAAAAAAAAAAACAAACAAAAAAAAAAACAATTTTGCAACATAAAACAACCACAGTCATTTTCCAAAGTGGCAAAAAAAAATGGGGGAAACCGAGGCATGGCACATATTATTCAAATGTATTTCT
>QOCX01000618.1:50496-67234 GCA_005959815.1 Sarcophaga bullata | reverse complement strand
AAAACTTAATAAACAGCGAGAGTGAGTGCATTTCAAACAGAAAAAGAAAAATTTTTTTTGGGCTGTTTGTTCTCGTTTGAAACTAATTCATGACAGTAGCCATTAAACTCTTCGTTTTATTTCTTCTTGATTTTGTTTTTCCTTCTTAACACTTATTTATTGTTTCTTTTCTCCTTTAAAAGGAAAACCCCTTAAAGGATATTGTATTTACATGATATTAATTTTTAATTTCATTTTCTTTTAGTCTGCTTTTATCAATTTATTTTGGTTTGTTGTTTGTAGCTTCTACACAAATGTAAGAGGACATGCAATTAATTTGATTATATTTTACAGCTCTTGGATGGATTGATAATAAAAGCATACAAGAAAATTACTTCAGTAGTAAGTATCCTTACTATCCTTGGATTGTAGAATCAAAAAATATTTANNNNATATTTAATTATACAGTGTTTAACTAGTGACAGTGTTGGAAAGAAAATAACTGTAAAAGCAAAGACATTTAAATTGATAATAACACTAGAGTGACATAGAACGGTTCGGGATACGTTTGTTGCTTGTGACAGTGATAAATGCATTATAATGAATATATAATTGAATGTAGATGATTAAAAAGTATGTAAAAATAATAGAGGTTGGACCATAAAATTTGTTTACAGTTGTACATGGAAATGACCATAAATTGTATTTAATTTCCTGATTTTAAATCAATGAAAGCAATGGGGTAATTAATAAAGGGTGGGTCATTTAAAAGTTGAAATTTTTATTCTTTTGTTGTAAGTTACAATTGTTTCGGTTAGAAATAGAATATCATTTCATTCAAATGGCTACCGCTGTTGGCCTCATAGTATCTTATTCTATTCATTCAGCCAATTGTCATGTTCTTTTTCGATTGTATGGTGTTGTATCTCAGCAATGGCAATACGAATGTTGGCCTTTAAATGCTAAATTGCTTATGATCTGTCCGCATAACACTTTTCTTTAATAGTGCCCCACAGAATATAGTCAAACAGTGTCAAATCCTAGCTTCTTGACGATCAACTGACATCACCATTTCGGCTAAAAATACGGCCATCAAGCGTTTGATGCAATAAATCGATTGTGGCAAGAGATGTATGGCAAGTTGTACCATCCTATTGTACCCAAACATCGTTCACATAAATACCATGAAGACGGGTATCATGGTGCGTCCATTGACCGTCCTCATTTTCAAAGGAATATGGACTAATGATGCTTCCACAACAAACAGTCTTTCGTAATGGATCGGTTTTCTGCGCCTTAAATATGACAATTTTGCTTATTAACCAAGATAAATAGGAGCTTCATAAGAAAAGATTTCTTTATTTTCTTTTTTTCTTTTTTTGCAATTTGCTGCCGATCTTGCAGTTTCTCACGAAGCAAAACCGATACGGTTGGCCATGCGGCTTCAAACCTTGAGCCAATTGAAGTTTGTTAAAGCGTATATCCGAGATCATTTTTGCAAATTCGATGTAAACTGATGCGTGAAATTGTTCAATTATTGGGAATAAAGACTCTCTGCCAGTCGATATGTTCGGTACGCACTGTATGAGCACGCTCACATCCTGCGCATCAAACAATAAAACTAGTTTCGTGAACTTTAGCAACAAACTTGCGTATAGCAGGCACTTTTTAGTAGTTCTTCCAATTCTGCCAATAACCACTTAGAACATTGAAGGTTTTCTCAAGATATGAGTGCCACATTCACAGTGTTCTTTTTCTGTAGTATCTCATCCGAACTTTCAAAAATTCTGGAATGTATCACTGAATTCAATTGATTATTCATTTAAAGGCATGTGTGCTGACACTCCTTCCCAGCAGATTTCTATGTAGACACACTAGCTATTATCCTATTATCGTTTATTCTGCACATCCAATAACGAGCTGCATCATGACTGATGACGATGTGATCAATCTGATTGAAAGTGGAATATTTACGTGATACTCATATAATTGTGTACACTGTTGTGGCACCTGTTACATATTTTTTTCCACATGCAAAGCACGTAATTTTTTTCTCTTTTTATTATGATTTTTATTTATTTATTTTTGTTTATAATAAGGATTTCAATTAATTTTCTACTCAAATTTCTTTTGCAAAAACTCTCATTAATTTAAATATTTTTGCTTAAATTTTCCAAAAAGTCTGTTGTTAATAAATCATGTATAAAGAAAATTAATGTGAACATTATAAACTCTTTGTACCCTTTTTCTAGTTCGTAATACAATGAAATATTTTATCTACGTTGTAGACTTGAATAATATTTTTAATTACTTACGAGAATATTTTCATTATAATTTGACAATTTTTATAAAAAATATCTAACCAACCAACAGCAATAGTAACATTATTTATCATTTATTCTAAGTAATTATATTCTTAAATTGAAGCATATTTCTTGGTATAATTAATTTCAACTGTCGACGCAGTGGACCGTAATTAATTAAAACATTTTATTTATTATTAACAATACACTATACAATGTAGGTACAGAGAAATGTTGTGATAAATGCACTTTGCAATGAGATAGTAATTAAAAAGGAAATAGCAAAGGAATTTAATGTAAAAATTTTTGAAATATTTTTCCAAGTAAATTTTTATTTACTAATTAAAAGTAGAATTGTCACGCGAGCGTATGAAAAAAAAGGTAATAAAATATAACTCATACGCTCTAGTGATAAAATCGATTTAAAAAAAATTAATATAACTTATACGCTATGATGGGAAATGGAATGCTTGAAAATACGTTTCCGGTTTATAAAACCATTGTGGTGCTTCAAATAACAGTAATGTACTGTTTACTAAAGCCATTTTATGCAGCAAACGGTGATCTTAATTTGAACGGTTTCAGTCTAAATTCCATTTTGACCTTCTTTCATCATTACTTAAATAAATCAGGGCACTTTGATGGCATTTTCTTTATCCGAAGACTAGAAACAATTGATTTTATGAATACCTACATAATTGCTAATTACAACTCTTCAGTTAGGATTAAGAGCTTCTTCTAACACCATTCATGTTGTGTGTGTATGTTAATTTTATACATGAAACCTTCAAGCGACAGATTTTCTTCATTGCAATTTTATTTACTTTTAGAATTCTTGCCACAAATCTACTGTAAAAAGGACACCGAAAGAATATTCCTTAATATTTCTTTTTTTTGGAGATGTGTGATCTAGGATTTGAACCTACTAGATCATAATGACTGCGCTAGGTAATAATTGCTATTGGTAATCAGTGAATATTATTATACCATGTCCATAAGAAAATCTTAATATCGTATCATTGGCAGGCAACTGTTGCTTATGTCCAATGCAGTCATTTGACGACCCTTTTGATTCTGGTGTCGAATGATGCAATGCTGCTTCATCCATTGTACAATGTTGATGTATAAATAATAATTTTTTTGGGGTGGAATAATTTTAAACAATTCGTTGTTATTTTTGGTCGCTTGTGAGCGCACGCTGCATCCACCACAATGAACAGGAAACATTCGAGCCGAATATTAATGCATGATATGTTCAACGCGTTTTTGTGATAACAAATCATAACAAATCAAATTTCTGAATTGAAACACACTGTGTCCTTCGGGCCTCTTAGTAGAGTAAAATGGAAAATGGAA
This sequence comes from Sarcophaga bullata, assembly GCA_005959815.1. Taxonomy (NCBI): domain Eukaryota; kingdom Metazoa; phylum Arthropoda; class Insecta; order Diptera; family Sarcophagidae; genus Sarcophaga; species Sarcophaga bullata. Next base: position 63,596 of record QOCX01000618.1, on the reverse strand, counting down.
GGGTTTGCAGTTTACAAAAAACACGTCAAATTAATGATAAAAACACAATAAACGTAACGTAGCAATAAGTTTGCAATTGCTGCCCATATGGTAAGCTGCATGCGTAATAAGGACAGCGGCAGCAAAACATAAGCAGAAAAAAAAAAACTTTTTATTAATTCTTTATCTGTGGTGCCACTAAATCATTGCAATTTTATTTCATGCATAGCGTTTTTAAAGCGTCTATTTCATGCATACTATTGTATTGCCAGCATTAAACCTCTCACTGTGAGCTTTAGTTCTGCCATTGCTGTGAATAAAAAAAGAAGAATTATTAACGAAGAATAATAATTAAAGTATTACTATAGTGTTTATAGAATATTAAATTAAAATTTGTATGTAGCAAAAATGTAAGGAGATATGTTTTTCTGATTAAACTTAGAAAAAATCAAAAATCTTTTCGATTTTGGTATGTGTTTCATAAATCTATGACATACACAATATTAATATCTTATATCTCATACAAATTATTCCTATTCACTTCTATTTGAATGGCATCTCTGTAGATCAAGCAGATCTACAAGATTGTAGCATAGATTTTAATCAAATATTTCTTATACAAGATTCTCCTTCAAAACCACAGTTTCATGCAAATATTATTGCTAAATTGCATACTCGGTATTACATTTGCAATCAAATTATTTGCCTTTAACAGAATAAAATGGAATTTCTTATAAATGCTGTGTATTTCATCGAATTGTTGTCCAAGTAGCAATTTCTTAACAACATCTTACTACAAATGTTGCACAAAAACACACAAATGCCCATCATCTGAGTGTGATTTCTTGTAAAACCATTAAAGGGATGATTGCAATTGACTGTACTCATGTGTAATATTTGGGCATTTGGGCAAGTGCATATCAATTACAAATAATATTGGAAAATCTATTGCCTCTTTGTTGTCAATGGTCATACGAGAAATTATTAAATAAATTAATTTTACTTATTAATATTAAGACATACTTGCCATACTTGATACATAAAAGCATGATACGTAATTAATAACTGGTTACTGGTTTGTTGTAGGAACTGTTGTGTTGTGTATGTTGTAATTGAAATCGATTTCCAACTGATATGTGTTTAGATATACTGCTGAAATATATTTAATTATACGCCGAGACAAGCTACATACGTGTGTATGCAGATGTAGGCTTAGGAAGTATTTAATTATTTCCTAATATCACTCGCATGAACCTTCAGGTATAGTATTTTTGCAAACGATTTCTTTAATTATCAAAACACTTTTTTGGTCAGTAGCTTTCTCTATACATTTAAGCTTCTTAGTATTATGCATTCCTTATACCCTCAATCATTGCAAAACATCGTATTTGTTTCCATTTACTGCAAGCAATAACATGCAGTGGGTAAGATTAGTATATTTATAATGAAGTTATCGTAGTCTAGAGGTAGTGTGTCGGCTTATTAGATGNNNATGGTTCAAATCCTGGTCAGACATCTTCAATAAAATGAAATATAAAAACTTATTTCTTGCAAAAACTCTGAGAGTAAATAAAATTGCTCAAAAATTCTAAAAAAATTTATCTTTCGGCGTCAGCTTTAAACTGTAGGGCCCGCCACTCATTTATAAACTTAACACACACAACATAAAAGGTGTGATCGGCTAGGTCGCAATCCTAACTGAAGGATTGTTATGACCCAATGATGTACGTATGTGACTTATCAAGTATAGAGAGGTCTTATAGTAATAAATTCATTTCTTTTCGTGCTCCACAGCTTCAGTTTCCAGCTTAATCATTAGAGAATAAATGCAATGCAGCCATTTCTGCAAAGTGCTGTATGAAAGTGATTACTTTAAAGGCAGCATGACAACAAGCAAAGTCTCTGCTGCTTTGATTTTAGGCGCGGTATTGACAGAATCATTAGAGAATAAATGCAACGCAGCAAATGCAGCCATTTCTGCAAAATGGTATATGAAAGTGATTACTTTAAAGGCAGCATGATAACAAGCAAAGTCTCTGCTGCTTTTGATTTTAGGCGCGGTATTGACAGAATCAATGCTCACAGTGAGAGGATTTTTGCTAATAATGTAGGCATTAATTCTGTCAATACAATTACATGCATGAGCAATGCAATGTATGAAACATAACGCGAAATGAAAGTATGAAATTTAACGCACCGTTAATAAGAAAACTAATGACCTGTTTATTGTTTATTTGTTCTACTTATGCTTTGTTGCCGTCTGTCTTTAATATAAAATTAAGCATGCACTTTATCTTAGGCTGCAATCGCAACATTATTGTGCTTGCTGCGTTGCCTTTATTGTGTTTATAGCATTAATTTAACGTGGGCCAAATAAATCTGTTTTCTTTGAAAATTTTAATCGAAAATGTTTTATTAATGTCCAGAAATTTAATGATGATTTGATGTCACAGAAAGGCCTGAGAAATAACGCACAAACTGTTCCATACAAAATATAACATTAGAAATCATCATTTTATCATTCCACATCGGAATCAAACCTTTTTTTAAAATTATTTTCATAGTAGAAGTCGAACTACTGCATCTAATATAGTTGGCAGTCTTTTATAAGCATTTTCAACACATATTCAGCGAAGAAATATAAACAACCTGTGGGGAGCTAAAAATGTATTGCCTTTAACAAGGTAACGCATATTAAAAAATCAGAGCATTCTAGTTGCGAAAATATTTGCATAACAACTCATACATATGCATATATAGAATCATGTGAACATAACCTCTTTTACAAGTACACGCATGTGTGTAAATAAACACACGTACAGATACAAACATAGGTATGCATATACTAACTCTTGTAAAGTTTATTTTGGTGTCATCATAAACCACTAAATAAACAGTTAATGTTAATATCCTTTCTATACATATGCATAAGCTTCCCGTACACACATATACACACATGCACACATACCTTCATACGGTAAATGTTTATCTAAAAGGATTTATTTTTAGTTTTTCTTTTCAACCACTTTAAACTACACGCATGATATACTCATGCACATACAAATATAGGGAGAGAGATTAAAATCTATAAGTTTAGTTCCATTTTCCGTCTCACATAATAAGTTAAATTGTATGTATTTTGTAATAGAGAATGACAACTTGAGATTTATTAATATTAACAGCCTCCAGCTGATAAACATTTGAAGTGCTACAGTGAATGACATGTTATTACAGTAATTAAGAACACACCACAACCAAACTGAATCTTAAATTCATGTCATCGCTATTATTTTCTCATTTAATGAGTAGAATTTAATACTAAAAATATCATGGATTTGTTAAGATTTCGAACATAATTAATCGGAGTTAATGTGATTATCTTTTATAGCGCGTAACGTTAGAATATGTGTAAGGGTTTGATGCAACTTTTCTACCGTATGAGATCGCTCAGAAGAAATCTTTCGATTTTATTTTGAACCTTTGTTTTTTTCGAATCTGGCAATACTTATGTTATGCTATTCTATTCACAAAATTCAGTATATTATCTCCATTGAATATAATGAATCGATTTACGCTTAAACAATTCTGGGATTTATTGGAAATTTATTTCCAAAACAAAGACAACTGGTCGGATATTGCACGAAAACGGTGTAGAAAATGTGATCGCAGAGAAGAACCAACAGTGTTCCGTATACGCAAGTTTATTGCTAAAGTTCGTGAAACTAGTTTCGTGAGTGTGCTCGTACAATACTTGAACATATCGAAGCTGTGGCTGAAAGTGTGCATGAAAATACACAACATTAACTCGTAATCGTTCTGATGACCTGAAGCTTATTTTCATTTTAGTGGGTGCGTCAATAAGCAAAATTGCCATATTTGGGTTCAGAAGACCCACACGTGGTTTTACAGAAGACAATGCACCAATTACGAGTGACTTTTTCTTGCGGCTTCTGGAGCGGCGCCATTATTTGCCCATACTCCTTTAAAAATAAGGACGGAACAATCATTACGGCCAATGAACGCATCTAACGCACCATGGTACCACTTTTCATTGCATTGATGTGAACGAATTTTGGTTTCAACAGGATGGTGTTCCTGACCAAACCATTTATTGTCCAACACGTTCGTTGGCCTTTTTAAAAAGCCGAAATGTTGATGACAATAGTCCACCGTTGGACTATTTTCTGTTTAGCGCCGTTAAAGATGAGTATTATATCACCAAACCAGAGACAATTGACCACTTGAAAGTCAACATTCCTATTGTCATTGCTGCGATACGGCTCCATACACTCGAAGAATTGCATGAAAATTTGTCCGATAGAATAAGATACAGTGAGGCCAGACGCGGCAGCCATATAAATGAAATAATTTTCCATTCTTAACCGGAATAATTGTATTTCACAACAAAAGCATTTCAAACCGTTTTCATGCCATAATCGATTTATTGCGTCAAACGCTTGACGGCCGTTTCATTAGCCGAAGTGATGTTGCCAATTAAGTGCCAAGAAGCTGCGATTTGACACGGTTTGACTATTTTCTGTGTGGAGCGGGTACAATTGAGCATATGAAGGCCACCATTTGTGATGCCATTGTTGACATACGACCCCATACACTCGAAAAAGTGAACGAAAATTGATACGATCGAATCACACCTTTGCCTCTTTTAAATTTAATGTTGCATACTTTACAGGTATCATAAGCACTCATACGTATGAGCAATATTTTTTAAATACAGAAGCGTATTACATGTAACCCATACGCCTTAGTATAGATTGTTACTATTATTACTGATGTATTGAAAGCAAAATGGAAGTTCTAGTTGTGTTAAGTGAGTTAAGTTAAGTACTAAATAGCACTCTGAGCTTAAATTATTCAATATATGCTTGCGTTTTGCAACGTTCTAATGATTTTATTTCGCAATACGACCACTGCTAATATGCAGAACAACTTATTAGTAAGCGTTTACAGTATTATTTTCTAAAGAAAAAGATGTTAAATTATGTATGGCATGCTGTGACGCTGTATCTCTCTCATTTAATCCTAAATAAGCATAAACTTTTTTCACGTTAGAACTCTGCTACCAGCTTATATGCTAATGGAATTAAAATCAAAGCCTTTTAGCAATTCTTCTGCCACAAAGTTGTTGTTGTAATAAAATATTTCAGTTTATAGTTCCTATTTCAGTTCGTATGTGGGTTATTGTCTAACAAATTACCACACACTCAGGCACAAAAACCAAATCTTATTCATTTACACAGACACACACATTAACACACATGAAATTAATTTCTACGAAAACTCTATCTAAATTTACAAAGGGATAAGTGGTGGGGATGAAGGTGTGGGTGTGAGTGTATTTACAATAACTCTTAGAGCATGTTTTATGCATTTTTTATAAACCTTTTCCAAATGTAGAGTATGATGGTAAAGTAAATTGTTGTGTTTCCATTTACGTTTTCTTTAGTTTACTCAAGAGTTGTTGTTGTTGTTTGTTTTGTTTTGTTTTTTTGTGTTTGTTTGTTAATTTACAAAGTCAAAAATTAATTAGTTGCGTGTTTTTCTTAATGCTACAGATATTTATCACAATTTCCTTAAATTGTATGCGAAGGACCCATGCGGGGAGAGTCTTATTACCATACGTTACATATGAAAACTAACGTGAAAGTGTAAATGTTGTAGTAATTTAAGGGCCTAGTCAAATTTTCCTACTTCTGTATATAGGGAAGGGGACTGATATTATTTGGCACAATTATCCTGTGACATAAATTAATGAAAATTTATTGAAAGAATATAAAATATTAAGACGTCACAAAAACTTATTATAAATTACTGCATAAATTGTATAAGAATTTATTATATTGTTTATTTTAATCGTCTTTTTAGTTTAAGACATAAATTTGCCTTTGAATTCATGCCAGAATATAAAATATCCTGCATGGAGAGATAAATAGAAAACTCACTGCATCGTTCCTTACAGATCCGAACACGGAGATACAGATTGTATATCGAGTATACTGATTGCAAGAGAGGACATTATATAAACTGTGAAAAGCATCCAACATATCTAATCTCCAGGTCATGACTAGTAGAAATAGAAAAGAAAGTTGATACCATTATGCAGTAGTTTTTGCTAATCTGTAGAGCATACCTAGATTTGTATTCCGTCGAAGTGAGTGATTGTGTTTATCTCTAGACGTTTAAGTATCTCATACCAAACCTCATATCATCTTAAGACGTTTATTGTGATCTTAACGAGATAATGTATCTAGGTGTTAACCATAACCAGTGCATAGTACACCATAATAGATGGAAAATGTTAATAACTGGAATCGGTAATTAACGCTGTTAGACATTAATCCCACATAATTCCATATACATAATTGGCCATTACAGTCCTTCAGTCAGGATTACGATCTAGCTTCTCATACCACTTATATTGTGTGTGTGTTAATTTTATACATTCAGTGGCGGAAGCTACAGTTTAAAGTCGATTCCTAACAACACATTTCATTTTTTCATTTACTTTCAGAATTTTTGCTAGAAATCTGCTGAGAGGAAATTGTCTAAGCAATATTTGTTCATATTTCGATTTAATATGTCATCTGAGCTTTGAACCGTGGCCTCGTAAGCCTCATAAGCCAGTGTACTATTTACTTGACTACGACGATTTCATTGCAAATAAAATTTCTTAAATTTTAATCTTTTAAAAACTCTTTAACACCAACCACAGTCTTTGTTGTCATTAATATTTTTCCAGTGCGTAAAAAACTATGCATGTATATGCACAATATCTAGTATTGAAAACATCATTTTGCATCAAACAATTCATCATACTTAGAACTGGTATCGAATACATTCCCACGTTAATAGTTACAATCCATTAATAGTGTAAACCATAGTTTCCGCACTGTGTAACTTACACTCAAATCAGAGCCATACTACCTATACAAAGATTTAATAATACCCCAGAGATCCTTAACAATATTAAATGGAGATACAAATTTCTATTCGCACTCCAATGTATGTAATACAACTACGACTACTAAACGGTTGTAAAACTGGCTGCATACACACAAGAGCGGCTACATCTACATGAATAACGAAATGACCTTTACATGAACAAAAAAAAAAAAAGGAAAAAAATGGTTCTATTACAGTTGTTCTACTTAGGCACACACACACACTCCCCAACACCCGTATATCCTTCAACCTATCTACAGGATAAATATTGGAAACGTAAAGTAACATGTGATATGATTAAAAATATGACACTGAGTCTATGTGTATGGCTTCCATCACAGGACGTTTTTACCTTTTTTGGTTATTTTTTCCCTTTGCTTCATAAAGTGAAACTCATTTTTAAGCCCATAGTGATCAAAAATTGCAAACAAAAAAAGGGACGAAAAATTGATAGAAAACTCATGCGGTTTTAATATTGCCTCTTGTCTTCCTTTGTTCATTCGTTTGTTTGATATGTTTGGTTGCAATGGCAGTGAATGTGTATCGACTGGATGTTACATTAAGTGTTGCACTGCATGCTATAGCAAGTGTTACTGTTTGTGTTCTTAAAATCTCACCTGTAATGGCATTACAGCTCATATGGTATGAGACTTTGACAAAGTTGCATGCAGTGCCGGTAAAGTAACTCAAATTTGTTGGCAAAAATGTTAATTGCATGAAATTTGAAAAAAAAGAAACTGGGTACAGATTACAATGCAGGTCTTTATTACAAGAGAATTGAAGAAAGGAAGATCAGGTATTTGAGTATTTTTAAGGTATATCTTTATAATTTTAGGCGAACTATTATTATGCGAATATACAAATCGATGGCTGCCAGATTTCGTTTTCAATATTTTCTAATCGAATTTCCATAATACGAGGTAGCAGTTCCTTTAATACCAATTTGATTTGGGGTATGCACGTAGCTCTTAATCTTGAGAAAACGTAACGGAACGTAAGTTTGCCTAAATATTCGTGACTTTTTTTTTATTAAGAACCACATTTACTTGTTGGTCTGGCATCATGCAATGCATTGTGATAGAAGTCGAAAAATAATTCTAGGAGTAGAAAGGAGAAGTGATCGGAGTTAAGTTTTTTAAATAAAAATTCATATATTGAAATACTGGCGGTCGTAATCATATAATTTCGGTGCTAACGACATGTATGACAGCTGGTTATATCACTCTTATAGGATGCAGACTATCCATCGGAATCAAGTTATTTTACCCCTTTAGACTATTTCTTGCAGGTATGCGAATAAACTACAAACTACAGCGGGCCTCAAAGCCAAAAGAACTTATGCGAGCAGATTCTGCCTTAATAATCGGCCAGAGCCCTTGACAATTCGACATGTAGAATGCCAACCATGAATGTGAAACTAACTCTCTTACTACTGAAAGTGATTCCAGTCGAACCAATGACTTATCGCTGTAAGTTAGTAAGTAGTTGTTGACTTATTAGATGTGAGGCCACGGTTCAATCTCTAGCTCAGGCATAAACAAAATGAAGAAAATATTTCATCAGCGATTTATTCTCAGGAGATTTTTGGCAATAACTCGGAGTCCACTTTAAACTTCAGCTCCCACCACTTATCTATAAAAAATTAACATTCACAACATAATTGGTGTGAGAAGCTAGGTTGTAAAAGTTTTCTTTCTAATCTCTTTCTTATTACCAAATATGTACATACATACGTAAGTGTGCAAGCAATGCCTTTTTTATGGAGCAACTTTTTGAAATTGACTGGCAAAGTGTGTTCCGGATATTAAAAGATAAATAGTGGTTGGACCTACAGTTTGAAATCGACTCCGAACGATAAATTTTTGAGCAAGTTTTCTTAGTAATTTTATTCACTCTTAGAGGTTTTGCTAGAACACTACTACACTGCTAGACTCACTTGACCTACAATGGATAGAAGGCGTACCAACCAACCACTACTCAAACTTGATCTCAGTGTCATATTGATCACAGCGGCAGGTCATTGCGTTATTGGAAGACACGCGGAAAGGCTGCAGTTTCCATCAAAAGATCATTGACGTAGATGTGGGTCTGCTAAAGAGGAGGAAACTTGTTTCGTCAATGCCCTTCCGTTGCGAAGAGCAGATTTAGGTTATTTGGCTGTCCATTCCATGTTATGAAAATGTTGCTCAATGAATCTCAATCTCTATGATTCTGCAACAAGAATTTGCAAAAATTAAACGGCGGCTACTTTATGCCAATCAGAATTTAGTTTTTTTTCTTTTTAAACCAGTTGTTTAATAACTCTTTAAATAGAATTGCTTGCCTTTAGTCTCTGCCCACCATATCTGGTATCATAAAAGGACTGGAAGAAAAGGTCCTGCAGTTAAGTGGAAAATAATTTGTTGTAAATCGGTTTTTTAATTTCATTATAACTATCGTTTCGTTTTAATGATCAAAAACAGTATTTTGTTTTGTTTTTGTTCATTCACCGGACCTTAATTTAAAACAAAAATAGAAAGGATGCAAAGAGGAAGAAAAAAAAAAACAAAACAAAACAAAAGAAAGAAAAGGAAATAAAATGTTATTAGTTTTTCTCCGAAATGGAAAACAAATTTCTACATTGTCTCTGTGTTTGTTTCTATTCCTTGTAATTACCGGCAGCTGTTCATATATATGACTGTGCAAGATGGACAATCAGAGAGAGAGAGAGAGAGAGAGAAAGCGTATAGAAGGGTCAGTTGGTTTCTTTGTTTTTGAAACACAAATTTTCTTTTTCATGTATCGTTAGTTTTCCTTTTATGGTATGTTATCAAATTGGCAATTTTCCATAGCCGTATACATTACATTCGGGTGGTTCAAAATCAAATGTTTGTAAAATTTGTTTTTAAATTGCATTAAAATTGCATTAAAATTTTTCTTTTTTCGTTCCAAATTTTTTTTTTTTGAACAAGCAATAGGAAAACCGCTTGATGTGGTTTACATTGTTTTCTCTTTTTTATAAATTCGTAGTGCCTTCTGATTACTTCATTTCTTAACTTCTTTTTTATTGTTTTATAAATTTTGAATGTCCTTAATAATGTCCTTTATAGATATAGTAACACTATGTGTCTGTCTATTATGCCATATAATGTTGCAAATTAACCATTTTAGTACACACTGTTAAATTTAATTGTTTTTGGGTAAAATTAGCTTACGTACTTAGAAATTAACAAATTTAATCTATGAAAAGCCTCTTTCAATTTTTGGCAAATTTTTACATCGTAATGCTGTAGGCAATATGCTCAACAATGGAATTTATTCTATGAATTGTATTGCTATTCTAACAGTATTTTGTTATGGCTGCAATGGTAAAAACTAAAGCAACTCATTTGAAATTTTATTAATTTTCTTAATTTTCTTAATTTTCTTAATATGAATTTAACAATTTTACTTTAAAATATCTTTTCTCAAGCTTCTTTTATTTGGAGAAATAAATTTTATTTATTCGACCTCTAATGAACGTTTTATTTTCTATCCATCATATCTCACAGGTTCTCTGTATGATTGAGGAGTGGTGATTGTGGTTAAATTAGGTTAGGTTAGGTTAGAGCACGTGTACAGTACCTAGAGGTCTAGTTGATCCATTGCACACAATCGTCCTTAAAAAGAAGGGATGGACAGGAGAGGAATGGTATATAGGAGAGGAGGTACGAAAGGGCGAAATGATTGTGATTCAATATACATAAATTAGTTATTTACATATATACATACATAATTGGTCATTACAACCCTTAAGTCGGGATTGCCACCTAGCTGCTCGAATCACTTGTGTTGTGTGTGTAAATTTTTTACATGTTGGACCTACAGTTTGAAATAGAATCCGAACGATAAATTTTTGAGCAAGTTTTTTTAGCAATTTTATTCATTCACAAAGTTTTTGCTAGAGCACTGCTACACTGCTAGACTCACTTGATCTACGATGGATAGAAGGCGTACTAATCAACCACTACTCAAGCTTGATCTCAGTGTCATATCAATCACAGCGGCAGGTCATTGCGTTATTGGAAGACATAGGTGTGGATCTGCTAAAGAGGAGGAAACTTATTGATCACAGCGGTCAGGCTTACAGGTTATTGTGTTATGAGAAGACACGCGGAAAGACTGCAGCTTCCAGCAAACGACTATTGACGTGGGTGTGTGTCTACTGAAGAGTAGAAAACTTTCTTCGTCAATGCTCATCTGTTGCGAAGAGCAGATTTAGGTTATTTGGCTTTCCATTCCATGTTAGTTTAACTGATATCAAGGATTTGGCTACGTTTATTAAATTTTCAGACTTGTTTCCTGCAGCTTTTGCGCTGATCAACTTCGATGAGTTTGGTTCAAGTGGGTCAGTACAGAGGCTGTGCCGCTGTGCATGCTCAATTGTACTTTATTTTAACCTGAAATCATATTCACCATCATTTCTTAAAAATATTTTATAAGCTTTATTCCATAATTTTTAAAATAATTTCCTTAAAAAAGAAAAACTGAATATGAAAATTGTAGTTAAGTAAACTTCTAATCTCCTACACTTTATAAACTTTATATTTTTTTATTCTTTGGTTATGTTATTAAATCTTCAGTAATAGTTGATTAAAAATTAATAACATTTTACTTGTATTGTGTTAATTTCAATTTGTGCAGAATAAAGTTACTAACGTACCAACATCTTCGAGTACGAGTTGTATATTCAACTAAATTCTCTGTATGCTATGTATGTCTTGTAAATAAATTATACAAGAGTTATTATAAGAATATTATAAAGGTCCTTAATAGTCGTAATCCTTTTTACATGAACACAATATGCTGTCTTGTTTTAATCGCATTTTTATGCTCTGATCTATTCACTTATAATTGAGTTTTTTTTTTTCTTTAACAAAGTCCTGTAGTCGTTAACAATGTCCTGTTGTTTGTGCACGCTGTTATTGTGTTCTTGTTGATGCATGTAACTGAACTTGAGTTCGTAGTATTACTTAATATCGTACAATATTTGTGATGTATTATAGTGCTGTTGTACTTATATTACAGCAGCTTACATGTTTTTTTTTTATTTTTTCTTGTATCCTTTCTCTATTTACTTATTTTTTTTTATAAAAACCAACAATTACTTATAAAATTTCAGATTTACGGAATTTTTTTTGTTTAATAAGGAATACGAATTTCTTTCTTGCTTCCTATTTCACAATCTTATTAATCCAAAGTACTTTAAATTTTCATTTGGTTTCTGGCATTTCTTTTAATACATTGCAGCTAAGCAGTTGAAGTATCAGTATAATCCTTCAGCCAGGATTACGGCTAGCTTCTTACACCACATATGTTGTGTGTGTTAATTTTATACATTGAGTGGCGAAACTTGAAAACAGTTTTATTGAGAAACTTTTCATGGCAATTTATTTTACTACCAGAGTTTTTCCTGGAAATCTGTCGAAAGGAAGTCGATTAGAAAAATATATTTTCATATTTCTACACTTTACCTACTGGACTATGGCGACTACCATTTATTTACAAGCTTTTCTTAATTACAGTATGTATGGTATTTTAAATAGCATGCGATAAAAAATAATAAAATATTCAACAGACACTTTTTAGTAAATATATGTGCTAATTATAAGGTCACCACTGTATGTACGCTATATTCAGCAATATTTTCATATATAAATGATGATGTAGATTTCTTCTTCTTCTTTTCGGATAAAGATCTTTTTCATTATGGTAGGAAAATTAATAAGCAGAATTGCCGTATTGGGAACTCGGAAAACCCACACGTGGTTTTATAGAAGTCAATGCACTCAATATGAGAGACTGTTCGGTCAGAGGAACATATTTTTTTCAAAATGAGTATGGCGCAACCATTGAGGTCAATTTGCACCCGCTCTTTATGATATTGTTGTGAACGATGTTTGGTTTTAACAGGATGTTACAACTTACCACTCATCTAATACTATCATCATTTTATTTTTTCAAACATTTGATGATCGTTTAATTAGATCAAAATGATGATGTCAATTGGCCGCCAAGAAGTTGTGACTATTTTTTGTGGGGCACTGTTTGTGAAAAGTTTTATGCCGGCAAACCAGAGACAATTGAGCATTTGAAGGCCAACAATGGTGATGCAGTTGTCGAGATACGACTCCATACCTTCA